>PVIC010014392.1:0-36672 GCA_004025085.1 Thryonomys swinderianus | reverse complement strand
GATAGCAGGGTCAAGTGGGACCCCTAGTCCTAGTTTTCTGAGAAATCTCCACACAGATCTCCACAATGGTTGCACAAGTCTGCAATCCCACCAACAGTGGAGAAGGGTTCCTTTCTCCCTACAGCCATGCCAGCATTTATTGTTGGTTGATTTTGTGATCGCAGCCATTCTCTGTGGAGTGAGATGAAATCTCAATATTGTTTTCATTTGCATCTCTCGAATGACCAATGTTGAACATTTCTTCATATGTTTCTTGGCTGCTTTGACTTCTACCTCTGAGAAGTGTCTGTTCATTTCAGTTGCCCATTTTTGAATTGGGTCTTTAAACTTGGGGAGGCTGATCTGTTTGGGTTCTTTATATATTGTAGATAATAGCCTTTTGTCTGATACACAGCTAGTAAAGATTTTTTCCCATGTTGTTGGTTGTCTTCTAGTAGTACCAGCGACTTCTGTGGCTGTGCAGAAGCTTTTCAGTAGGATGAGATCCCATTTGTTGATTCTTTCTGCTAGTTCTTGTACTATAGAGGTTTTATTCATAAAGTCTCTACCTAAGCCAATGTCTCCAAGAGTTTTACCTAGCCTGTTTTCCAGCAGGCTTATTGTTTCTGTTTCAATGTTTAAGTCTCATATCCATTGTGAGTTTAGTTTTGTGCATGGTGAAAGAGATAGGTCTAGCTTTAGCTTCTGGCAGGCTAAAGCCCAGTTTTTGCAGCAGCATTTGTTCAAGAGACTGTCTTTCTTCCATTGGGGATGTTTGTTCCTTTGTCAAAGATAAGGTGGCTTAGTGTATCCGGAGTTGTTTCTGGGTCTTCTAATCTACTCCACTGGTCCTCAGGTCTGTTACTTTGCCAGTACCATGCAGTTTTTATCACAGCGGCTTTATAGTAGAGTTTTAAATTGGGGATTGCAATACCCCCTGCCATGTCGTGGTTGCTTAGAGTTGCCTTTGCTATTCTAGGTTTCTTGTGTTTCCAGATGAATTTTTGTATTATTTTCTCTAGCTCTGTGAAGTATCCCATTGGAATTGCATTGAATCTATATAGTAGCTGTGAGTATAGCCATTTTGATGATGTTGGTTGTCCCTACCCAGGAACAAGGGATATCTTTCCACTTTCTGGTTTCCTTTTCTATCTCAGTTTTCAGAGTCCTATAGTTTTCAGAGTAGAGGTCTTTCACTTCCTTTGTTAGGTTGATTCCTAGATATTTCATTTTTCTGGGTGCTACTGTGAAGGGGATTGCCTCCCCAATTTCTCTTTCAGTGAATCTGTTGTTTGTATAGACAAAGGCTGTTGATTTTTGAGCATTGACCCTATATCCAGCAACACTACCAAATTTGGTAATTAAGTCTAGCAGTCTCTTGGTTGACTTTTTAGGATCCTCAAGAAAGAGTATCATATCATCAGCAAATAATGACAGTTTAACTTCTTCCTTTCCTATCTTTATTCCTTTTATATCCTTGTCCTGCCTGATTGCTATGGCTAATGTTTCCAGTACTATATTGAACAAGAGTGGTGACAACGGCCATCCTTGTCTCGTTCCTAACCTTAGTGTAAAAGGTTTCAGTTTTTGCCCATTGAGTATGATGCTGGCTGTTGGGAAACATTTTTTTTTAAATGGCCTTTCTTTCTTGGATTAATTCTGCTGCTGAGGGTAAATACACCATGAAAATATCTACATTTGTGTTTTTCTGCACTTTTTGGGAACTGGAAAATGGGTATAGAATGGCTTTAAAGTAAATACACCTTGGAAGCTAGAGATACATATTAATTTGAAATACTAAGAGGATTACCTCAATTAGAGCCACTGAATCACAATGCAAACTAGATAAACCAGAGACTTGACATCCTCTTTGATCTCATACGGTACATATCAGAGTAAAGGTTTCTCTTCTTCTCTAAGGGGAGGATGGACAAATCTTCCAGCTAACCTATGTAAACTCTAAGACCTGTATCTTCAGGGTTTCTGTCTTATTTCATTGTACTGCAAAAAAAAAAAATGGGACTTGTTGAACTGTTAAAGATACGCTATAATACATTTTCTGTTCTCCATCCAGAGGCTTTGTTGTCTATCAAAAAATGCATATAAATGTAATAGGTACATCTAAGAAATACCATAAAATGATGCAAAACATAAAATACAAAAATAAAACCATAAGACATAGAAGCTAAAATTTTTCTTATGACATTCAATAAAGTCATTTTGTAATTTAGCCAATATAAAGTTTCTAAGAGTTTTGGTTTCTATGTCCCCCATGTCACAGATAGGTGGAAACAGTTTACAGACCTGCACTGTCTATGGCTCTTCTTTTCAGCAACACTGGCATACCACCAGCTGCCTCAAGTTAAAACTTCAACACTAACCTATTTTAAATTGCTTAATGGTGGATAATATGGGTTGAACTTGGAAAGATTCCCAACATATAGGGGTTTGATGACTGTTGACTATTACTGATAGTCACCCTTTCTCATAAAGAACTCACAAGTCTCATTAAACTTATCATTTAATTTGTTTTCTATACTTGTCCCTCACTCTCCATTTCCATAGTGATGACTTCAGCACAGCTTAAACAGACCCTTATTAGCTCACAGCCTCATTCTCTAACAGAATTCTAACTAGAAGCAAAGGGAACTCTGTAATACAGAGCTGGAGTGACTAGTTGGATGGTGACAGATTCTACTGGCAAAAATAAGAGACTCAGATGGTCTGCAGAGAAACAAAGAGTGCTTGATTGGGGCAGGGACACTCCTGCGTGGCTTGAGGCCTACTATATGACTTTCACCCCACGGAGTCATGCCCCACAAAGGCCAAGTTAAGATGTGTCCCAATTCTGTAAACTCTAATTCCTTCATTCATTAGGGAAAATATAGAAAGAAGTAAAAACATATTATTTCATGACAACTTTTTTCATGCCTACTTAGCCTGGGACTGGAAATTGTGTAGAACGATAACTTAGAGAACAAAAGACCATATTCCATTAAGTGTATATCAGGTAAGGCTCTTACCCTCTTGTAGTAAGAGTATATTCACTGTCAGTGACCATAATATTATAATAAATACAAGCTTTGTCTGACTCACAATGGCCATCTCCCAAAATCATCAGGAATGAGTTTGCCAGCAATCATCTAGAGAAGCTGCTGTAGTAGAAAGCTGTAGTGGTGGAGCTACATAGGCCATGGTGCTTTCAGGTCTTAGAAATTAAATTACACAGGCCAGGGATTTAGCTCAAGTGGTACCATGACTACTTTGGAAGCAGAAGGGTCCAAATTTGATCCCTGGTACTGAAAAAAAACCTCATGATATAAAATGGGGATTAAAAACCTCAACTATGAGACAGTTTGCTTAGATGGGTAGATCTATCAGAGGGTAGCAGTTCCAAGTGCCTAAAAGGTACTAGAACACTGAGGTGTAGGTGCCTATTTCATGCAACTAAAAATGCAGACAAGTGGTGAGTTTATACATGGAGATAACAAGGATTAATATGATATACAGAAATGGCATGATAAAACTACAATCAGAAATGGGTCTTAGTAGACTCCTTGAATTTTGGCATTGAACATGAGCTAGAAATGAGACATTTAGACTGTAAGAAGCAAACCAAGAGAAATACACAAATAAAAATAAAGTACAAAGGAAGCTATTAGTAGGAACTATTGTGAGAAAAAGGATTCCTTCAATGTCACATGTAAGAGAAATAAAAAATGTGGAGAACTGAGTGGTGGAAAGCTACCAAATTTCCTTCCTAGAAGGGCATCAGACACTTTTAAATAAAACAGTCAGAGTAAATAGGAAAAGCCCAGGAACAAGTGGAAGGTGAGGCTGGCAATTCAAACACAAGAAAAACCGATTTTTGTACCACAAGTGTAAGAGAAACAAAACAATCAAAACTCATTAATGCAAAATTACATTGCAAATAACCTAATTCACCTTCAATAGCTATCTGTTCTCACTTGTGTATTCAGTACACATTCTGTTAAAAATCAGAGCCCTGAATACAGTATTCAACAATGATAATAATAAAAGGGCAAATATCCATGTAATTCAGGTCATGAGATACCTATTAGTGACAATTACTGGGATACATACAAAGAAAAACCTTTATTGATGCATTACCCATGATATCCTCCCAATATTTCACTTTGTAATAGGAAGGGATGGAATGAAGAGCAGAGAAAGATACAGTAGTAATAAATAGTGAAGAAAGGAAGTAGAGGAAGTTAAGCAGTTAGGATACAGGTCTTAAATAGTTAATCTAAAGTAAACTGAGAGTTGTTTTTAGTTGAGGTAAACACTAAAGGGTTCAAATAACCCAACTGATCATCAGGGCATAATGGAATAGCTTCTTAAGCCAATGGGAGACCATGGAAGAAGTGAAGTTCAAACAAAGAAACTCTCCCTCCAGATCCCTGAGGTCTACCTGCACCCTGTGTTCCTATTCTCTCCTACTGAAACCTGTATAAAAGTTATCTAGACTTAATATCTACAGTGTCTGATTTAAAGGAGCCCCCTCCCCAACTACCAAGATGCTTTTCCTTTTATCCTTTGTAGTAAACATGCATGTGGCCATTCCTTACCTCTTGCTGTTGGCTGTTTTGTTGGTCTCAGTCTTCATTGCCTCAAAACAAAACCAAGTAGCGAGACAGAGCTAGTTACAATAGTTTTAGTTCTTTTACTTGGTACTCTAATTGGAAGAAGACCTCTCATCTAAAAAGGTAAAGCCTCCAGAGACTGTTCTATTAATAGTTTCAAAGCCTCCAGAGATTGTTCTATTAATACTTTCAAACACAAAGGAGAACTAAAATTTAAAAATGGAAAAGTAGAAAAATAATGTTCTACACCATCCACTGAGTTCCTAATTACACCATTACTTCAGATAAGGAAACAGGCTACATGGACTCTCAACAATCAAATTCAAATCCAAGTCAGCTGTCCTCCTTGCTGCTACATAATTATTGAACATTATTGCCCAATGTAGTATGGAACTTGGAGAAAAAAACAGCTAATCAAATCTCTGTTTAGGGGAAGAATTTTGAGAATTTAAGCTAAATGTAAAGGGAAGCCTGAAATTCTAGGTAAGAATCTGATGTTTTGCATTCAGGTAAAATGACTGATTATCATTTTAAATGACTGTTATATCTGTGAAGCAAACTGAACTCCTTTGTCCACTGTTCTCTGCCTCACACTGGTCCTTTGATGTGGATAGTCCTGCAACTCACCCCCACCCACTCCATCTTGTTTCCTTACACCTCCTTTGCATGCAGTGCTACTCCTCTTCAATGTTGATATCTATACCATATGCTTAAGACCTCACATATGAAAAGGAGATACAGGAGGACTTTGGGTAATACAATGGAGTGCTAAGAAGCAATAAATCAGCCTCTTCAGATCCAGAATCTGGACCCTAGAAAATAACTATTTGGTGAAGAAAATAAGGAGGGAGATGAATCCTCAGGGAACCCAGGAATGATTCAAATAGAAAAACTGGAAGGATCTGAAGACAACAATTCCAAGAATCCCAGTGGAATGAACCTACCAGGCAGAACAAGCAATTAACTAGAAGATACATGGAAAAAACAAGAGGAAAAAATGTAATGACAAAGATATGTCAATACCTATTAGTTATAACAATCAATGTGAATAGTCTCAACACATCAATCAAAAGAGACAGATTATGAGAATGGAACAAGAGACAAGATCCAATAATATACTGCACAGAAGAAACATTAATTCAAAAATAAATTCATAGACTGAATCTCAAAGGATTAAAAATACTCTATGCAATTGGAACCTGAAAAGAAAGGTTATAAATTCCATTTCCAAATAAAATGGATTTCAAGCCAAGACTAATCAGAAGCAAAAAACCCACTACATACTTAATAATAGTAATAATAATAAATATACATGAACTAAATATTACTCCATACCCACACCTCTATAAAGCAACAAACTAATAGATATAAAAAATCTGATAAGCACCACATGATTTTAATGGGAAACTTAGACATACTCCTGTCATAAACAAGTTAATGAGAAAAAATAAACTATGAAATATCAAAGCTGAAACAAATTTTTAAATAAGTGGACTTAGTAGATACCTACAGCATTCCTCTCAACAACAAAATGCACATTCTTCTTGCAAATACATAGGACGTGCTCCAGAACAGAACCATATATTAGCTCATAGAACATGCTTACATAAATGCAAAAAAACCAAAATGATCCCATGAGTATCATAAGATCATACAGCTATGAAATTAACATAAGTGAGAAGAGAAACCACAAAAACTACAAGAATACATGAATATTAAATAATGATCTGTTGCCATCAGTATTTGCTAGACAAACAGATATATAGATACCTAAGAATTTATAGATTGGCCCATGATAGCTGCCTACACAGTCAGGTGTAGAAGTGCGTCTAAGTTATGTTTGTGCACTGAGAATCCAAAGGATCCAGCTGAAGGCTTGGAGTTCCATGTAGTATCTCATGTGAGTCTGTGTCAGGAAAACACAGGGTATGTGCTGGAAGCCAGGAGATGGCATTCAAAATGAAAATGAAAACTGGAGATCCTCCAAAGAACATGGGAACAATCTTTCCTTTTCTGTTTTCTTTTTACAATATTCTGGTGATAATCCTTCCTAGAGTAGGTCTTCCACACCCAGAACTATGCTGAGTCAATTTAGCTGGGTGTTATTTATTCAAGTTCACACAATCAATTATCACAATCCACCTCTTGTCAACTTGACAACTAGATGCATTTGCTTAACCCATAGTCTCTAGATATGTCAAAGACAAGTTGATAATTATGACTAACATGTTACAACTTTCATACATACAAATGGGAATGTACTAATTCCCTTCCCTGGAATAGAAGGCAAAGTGATGCTATTACCATTTTATAACTTGGTCATTATAACATAGGTTTAACAACAGTTAAGAATCAATATTAAGTCTATCAATATTATACTACAGCAGAATTGTATTAGGGGCAATTATTTCAAATACAATCCTCTTTTCTGTAGCTGATCATGGGGTTGTATTTAGAATGGTAGCTGATATTAAGTAATACCTTCTTCTACCACCCATTCTGTATTTCCCTGGCTTTCAGAAGCACCTGAACAGGTCTTGGCTTTTTCCCCGTTAGGGTGACCCATACCTCCATTCCTAAAAGTTCTGGACCATTTGTCATTCTGCCTAGATTAGTGTCCCAGAGACTTTAGTAATGGTCATGGTAATGCCATGAGGTAATACCAGTGCAGATAGCTCCTGTACTCCAAGTATATTCTTTTCCTTTCTTGTGGAGTAAGAGTCCATAATTTTGTTGGATAGTTTCACCACCCATCCCTGCCAACACTGTAACTCCCTTTTAGCTTGTTTTCTCAGAGTCATGCAAAGATCAAAATAACCAGGGGAATGTATAAATTCCAGATTGATGCTGTCATTGTTCTGCTCCCTTAGTAAGAGCCCTTTCCCCATCTAGAACCAAGCCTCCTAAGCAAGCAGAGACTAAGATCACAGTAACAGGATTCAAAAACTTTGCTAGTGAATCATTGGAGGTGATACTGAGTGGCACCATTCCCTCTTCCAATCCTTGATTTCTGGACCCAGGAATCCAGGCTATGGAAGACTACATTAATAAACACTCATTCAAAGTATTGAAGACTCTTTTCCTGCCCTCTAAGTTACTGCCCCCACACAGGTGCTGTGTCTTCAAAAGACCATTCCACATTTCTACCAAACCAGGTGCTTCTGGATGGTGAAAAAGATGGTGTGACCAGTGAATTAAAGGACTACGTGCCAATTGCTCACTCATTTTGTCATAAAATGTGTTATTAGTCAGAAGCAATGCTATGTGGAATTCTATGATGGTAGATAAACCATTCTGTAGTACATGGATGACAGTTTTAGCAGAAAAATTATCTGTGAAGGAAAATCCACATTCAGAATGTTTATCCCTGTAAGGACAAAGCACAGTCCTTTCCATGATGGAAGTGATCCACTATAATCCATCTGCCACCACATCACAGGCTCAGCAATCCAGGGAATAGGGTTATATCAAGGTCTCAGTTTTGGTCTTTGCTGCCAGCATATTGGACATTCAGTAGTGACTATAGATGTCTTAGCCTGAGTGAGTGGCAGTCTGGGATGCTAGCCCAAGCACAGCCTCTATCCCTGCCACAATGGCCACTCTATTCACAAGCCTATTGGACAATGACAGGGTGGCTGAAGTAGGAAGCTGACCTGACCTACAGAACAGGTCAACTTATCCATTTGATTGTTAAATTTCTCTTCTGCTGAGGTCACTTCTTGCTGAGGATTTATACGGGAAATAAATATTTTAACATTCTCTATGCATATGGAGAAATTTAGCCACATACCTCTTCCCCAAATATCTTTGTCACCAATTTTCCACTTATATTCCTTCTAAGACCCTGACCATCTACCCAGACCATTGGATAAACCCCAAGAATCTTTATACTCTTTCACATCTGGCCAATTCTCCTTTCAGGCAAAATACACTGCTCAAAATTCTGCCCATTGTAAAGATTTCTATTCATTGCTGTCCTTCTGGAAAGGGGCCATAATGCTGCAGCCATCCACTTAAAGAAGTGTCACATCACCGGACTCCTAGAAAGATCACTGAAGTAGAAGGACCTTGGATTTATGTTGTATTTATTTCCCACCTGCCAGCTCCCAAATGCTTCACTAACAAATCCAGAATGGTGGCTACTTCCTATTCTCTTGTCCCAGTCAGTGTATCATCACTGATGTAATGAACAAGTGTAATACCTTCTAAAATCAAGAATAAAAATGTCCACTATCACCACTCCTACTCAGTATAGTGATGGAATCATTATCCAGAGTAATTAGACAGGAGAAAGAAATATCAACAATGAGTATAGAAAACAAAGAAGTCAAAATATCATTATTTGCTGTTGACATGACACTAATTAGAAGACCCCAAATACTTCACCAAAAAACTCCTACAATTAATAACTATATTTGGAGGCAGAGAAAGATATAAAGTCAACACTAAAATAAAAACCTAATAGTATTCTTGCATGTGAGTAACTCATTGAGAGAGAAATTAGGGCAAGATCACTCACAATAGCATAAATCAAAATGAAATAGGACAACCTAATGAAGAAAATGATAGATCAGTACACTGAAAATTACTATATTTGAAAAAGAAAAATAAAGAGGATATCAGAACAGGGAAATACATCACCTGTTTCTTGGATAGGCAGAAAAATAGCCATGCTTCAAAACTGCTATACAGATTTAATGCACTCTCAAAATACCAAGAGCATTCTTCATGAAACTAGAGAAAACAATCCTAAAATTCATAAGGAACCAGAGGAGCTCTAAAATAGCAAAAGCAATTCTGGGCAACAAGGCCAGGCAGGGGGCATCACAACCCCCTATTTGAAGTTATATTACAAAGCTACAAAGCATATTACAAAGTGAAACAAAAACAGCATGGCACTGGCAAAGAAACACATGAGGATCAATGGAACGACACCAAGCACACTCAGCTAATTATCTTTAAAACAAGGCCAAGCCTCTTCACTGAAAGGTCAATAGCCTCTTTAACAAATGGTTCTGAGGAAAATGGCTTTCCACATGTCACAGATTAAATCTAGACCCATATCTATCACCATGAACCAAACTAAAATTGAAATGGATCAGACTTAAATATAAACACAGAAAAAAAATCTGCTGCAAGATAGAATGAGCAAAGCTCTTGAAGACTTATGTATAGGCAAAAACTTTATGAACCAAACCATAACTGCACAGGAAATATTGCAAATAATCAATTACTAGTCACATCAAGTTAAAGATACCAAAATACTACTAAAGTCACATCAAAGTAAATTTTAGCACAACAAAATAAATCACCAACACAATAAAGAGACAACCCACAGAATGGGGAAAATATTTACCAGCTACTGATTATGAATAATGTTACCATTACTCATCAGACAAAAGTACTAACATCTAGAGTATATAAAGAACTTTAAAAAAAAATCAGATACCCCTCCAAATTTAAAGACCCAACCCAAAAGTGAGCATCTGAAAAGAATAGATACTTCTCAGTTCAAGAAGTACAAACAACAAACAAATACAAGAAAAAAAATGTACATCACTAGTCACTTGGGAAATGCAAATTAAAGCCAATATTCCACCTTACTCCAGAAAGAACAGCTGTTAATCAAGATCAACTAATAACACATGCTAGTGAGGCTACAGGGGAAAAGGAACCCTTCAGTGTTGGCAGTGATGGTGGGGGTATTAAAAAGGTACAATCACAATGGAAATCAAGATGGAGATTTCACAAAAAACTGAAACTAGAGGTTCCATTTGACCCAGCTGGGTAAAGCAAAGGTGGCATTTCTATACAATGGAGCACTATTCTGACATAAAAATGATAAATGAGTCATTTTTAGGTACATAGGTATTAATCAAAACTGTAAATTTCAGTGAAATAAATCAGACACAACCTTACTGTGTTATTTAGAAAAGCTTTGTTTCCATTGTCCTATTCCCATTTGTAAATTCTTTCTTCTCTTGTTTTCCCCCTCCTCTCTCCCATCTCTTTCATTCCATCTTGTTAAAAAGGATTGAGGGGCCAGGCACGGTGTAGCAAGCCTGTAATCCCAGGACTCGGAAGGCTCAGGCAGGAGGATTGCTTAGTTCGAGGCTTGCCTGAGCTACGTAGTGAGCTCAGAGCCAGCCTGAACTACAGAGTGAGACCCTGTCTCAAAACAAAAAAAAAAAAAAGGAGGGTTGAGGAGAGAATGGGGGGAAAAGAGGAATTAAAACAACTGATGTACAGGTACAAATTCCTTAGGAATGTTATCATTATGCATGGTAAAGATGGACTATTAAAAGTTAATTAATTTCAAAAAGAAAGAAAAGCGGAGGTGATGCCCTTTTTCTGTAATCTGTGCCTGAGGGTCATGGTGCTTGTACAAAGTGATTGTTGCTTCACTGTCCAGCTTTCCCCACTCATGTAGCGGTGTGTCTACAAAAGAACAAACATTAACTAGTGAATTTGTACCTGTACATCAGTTGCATATTTTAAGAAATATTACTGGAGAGAAGAAAATGGGAATGGAGGAAACCAACAAGCTGTGGAGTAAGCAGAGTGGAAGATGTAGATGAGGGAGGACAAAGGAGGAGCAGAATTTGCATTAAGTTCCTATTTCTGCTATAATAAGTGACTACAAATTTTTTGGCTAAACCAACCTAGATGTGTTATCTCATAATGCTGCTATATTGAAGTAAAAAAGAAATAGGCCTTGGATGACTATAACCAAAGTGCCAGCTGGGCTGTGTTCCTTCTGGAGGCTCTAGGGAACAGTCCATTTCTTGCCTTTTATTTCAGCTTATGCAAGTCTAAGAAACACCAAATAATTATTCTTAATACCTCTTGTCTGCTCCATAAATGTTTCTAGCTGTTTCCACATTATGTAACAAATTCAAGTGATCAAATGCAAAAAGTTTGGCAGATTTTGCAGCATAACTGATGAAAAATGGCCATCAAATCTCCATCAAACAGAGCCGGAGGATTAGCTCAGTGGTTCCGGCGCCTGCCTCGCAAGTGCAAGGTCGTGAGTTCGATCCGGTAACCACATACAATGCTGGGCGTGGAGACTCACGCCCACCAGCAATCAATACCACATACTACAGTGCCGGGCATGGTGGCTCACGCCTGTCATCCCAGCACTCGGGAGGCAGAGACAGGAGGACTGCTGAGTTCGAGGCTTGCCTGGGTTACATAGTGAGCTCAGGGCCAGCCTGAACTACAAAGCGAGACCCTGTCTCAAAAAAAAAAAAAAAAAAAAAAAAAGAAAGAAAAAAATCTCCATCAAACAAAAAAATACATTACAATGTGCAGTATAAATACCAAACCAATGTTACTATAAGCAGTCCTTCAATTTTTCTTGGACACTTCCCACTTATACCCAATTAATAGCTGATTTGTTAAATAAAAATTTCGGCATCTCTTATGATTAAATTATCTGATATTTTTATATGAGGCCAAGATCTTCCCCCAAAGTCTCATGCTGGTTTACAAATTAGCAGGTATTCTACACTTGGAAAGCTCAACAAAATTCTCCCTTCACTCCACATCCACAGATCCATAGTCATAGGAGTATTTCATTACTTTGGCTTTAGTTCTTGACAAGAGGCAAGAGAAAAAAGGAAAAGGAAGACACTTCAGCAAATAAGCAAAATGAGAATTGTCATCTTGAGCTTAGTGTCACTGAGCTTCTCTTCAGCCTCGACTGGAAACCAGGCAGTGGAAGTAAAAAGGCATTTACAAAGACACAGATCCTACACAATGACATATACATCTTTCATTACTGCTTGGTTTTTTTGTTCTAGTATTGATTGTCACGACATGGCTGTCACCTGGCTGACTCCACCGGTTCTACTGCTGGCAATTTCCTCACAGAATTATTTTGCTGAAAGGTCTGGACCTCATAGGAGCCTTGTCAAACCACATACATGTCAACAGCATTTGGTAGTAACTGTTCAATAATTAATTTCCTAAGCTGGACTGACAGTATAATTTGAAACATTTCTGTTTGCTGTTCTACTCCTAAAGACCAAGAGCCTAGCATGTAAATATCACGAGTGGGTATGTGTAGGGCAGGTATCTATCACACACAGTAATATAATCAGCTCTACAGATTTTTAATAAAGCAACTCAGAATCACAGATTAGAGCTAAGAGGAAACTTTCATTGATTATCTCAGCCAATAGTCTATTGATCACTTAGCTGCTGTCAGGGTCATCTAAGGACTCGTGCCTGCCACACGAGTTGTCCCAGGAATGCTGGGGCCCTAGCCAAAAGTGGCTTATAGATGTGGAGGCCATTATGTTCCTGTGCTCTTTCCTGTCTGATTACTTTATGCTGCATCAGATGTTCTGCAGGGATTTATGAAATGTTCTTTGTATTGTGCTGGAGATGTTGACTTGTAATCACGTAAGCTTCCCTCTTCTTTTCCCATGGGCAGCGATTATGGTCACTACTTCAGCATACCCACTAGATAAGCCTGTGCGATTCTAATACACGTGGCTATCAGCCATCAACTGCTAGCCTTGTCTGTTATTTAACTGATACTCACCAGTCATCCACTGGTGGGTTAGGAGCAGCTACCAGACATCCACTGGTAGAACAGGTGTCTGTCCACGATCATCCTCCCCGTCTCCTTCCCCATCAAGGGAAATACTCTATGGCTGTTCTGCAGAATTTATTGTATCCATCTTAGTAAGGCACACTTAGAAAACATTGCCAGATAAGATGCTTAAATGAGATATTCATACTCTCCAACACTGCATGAGAAAGGAGCAACAGAACAAGAACTGAAAGAATAAATAGACACAAGATAGCCCTTCTTGAGGGTGAGTCTGCTTCTTTGAAAATATGCCTTTGAGTAAACAAGTTTGTTTTAAGCAGTCATTTAGGGTAGTATTTGATTGTATCCTATTTCTCTTATACTGGTAGTTTTAAAGTACGATGGAAAATCTGAGGCCAAGACCACTCCCTTGAATTTGGCACTCATGACTGGACCTTGTAACAGTGCAATGACATGTGCCTTCCAAGTTTAGGTCACAGCTTCTAGCTTGGCATCTGGAGCATTCTCTTGGAGCTCTGGGCTAACAGTTAAGGAGTTTAATGACTCACATGCTACTGCACTATAGGGAAGCCCAAGCCATCAAAATGACATGGAACTGTGTTGAATTGTACCCACCGAGCTCAGCAATTAAATCATACCAGTTCATGTACACACACACACACACACACACACACACACACACACTTCTAGATGATGCCAGTCTTAAGCCAGTGTGTCTTCTCAGTTGGGCTCAAAACAGAACAGAGAATAGGATCTTCACCAGACTCTGCTAAAGTGCTGGATCTATACACAGTAAGAGCTTACTTCAGTAATTGTTTTACAACACTAAGTACTGCAGATTTGTTATGTAACAATAAATAATTGGGATATTTGTGCAATCCTAGTTTAAATATGCCAGTGAAGGAGGAGACTGTCTTCTATCTCTAGTGTATAGAATCATTTTTTTCTGGTGATGCAAACAATGCATCGGCCATCCCAGAAAAGATTATCTGGGAGATTATCCAGGAGATGCAAAAAGAGTTAAAAGAAACTAGAAGACAATTCGCACTCACTCAGAAACACAAATAGTTATGGATTTCAGAAAAATCATTGAGAAAGAGTGGAAATTAAAGTGTGTGGGGTAGAGTACAGTACAATTTACAATTACACAAAATTAAAGTCTCTCAGAGGACTAGTGTGTTACTTACAATTTCAGAAACTATTTAGTTTCTTTATTTGTAGCTAAAAACTTTTAACAATTAATTTTATTGGAGTAAACATATCCAGCACAATACATCACTTTCATTATAGGGAATTTATATTTGTACATGATATATCTTGATACCTCATCATATTAAAAAGCTTTTCAACAGCAAAAGAAATCCCCAAGAGAGTGAAAAGACAACAGAGAGGGAAAAATTTTTGCTAGCTGCTCCTCAGACAAAGGACTAATAATGAGAATATATAAAGAGCTAAAAACCAAAAATCAAACCCCTCATCAAAATCCAATCCAGAAACTGCCATATAAGATATACACTTCTCAAATGAAAAAGTATAAATAGCAAAAAAAAATTTGAACATATGGGGCCAGAGATTTAGCTCAGTGGTTCTGGTGCCTGCCTCACAAGCGCAAGGTCCTGAGTTCGATCCCCGGTAACCACATACAATGTTGGGCATGGTGACTCACGCCCATCAGCAATAAATACCACATACCACAGTTTCGGGCGTGGTGGCTCATGCCTGTAATCCCAGCACTCGGGAGGCAGAGGCAGGAGGATTGCTGAGTTGCAGGCTTGCCTTGGCTACATAGTGAGCTCAGGGCCAGCCTGAACTACAAAGCAAGACCCTGTCTGAAAAAAAAATTGAACATGTGTTCAACATCACTGGTAATTTGAGAAATGCAAATTAAAACACTGAGTTTCCATCTCACTCCAGAAAGAATAGCAGTTATCAAGATCAAGAGAAAACAAATACAGGCTGGGCTATGAGGGGGACACTTCTTCCTTGTTGGTGGGACTGTAGACTTGTGCCACCACTTGTGGAAACCAGTGTGGAGATGCCTCTAGAAACTAAAACTACAAGTTCCATTTAACCCAGCTATCATCCTTCTTGACATCTTTCCAATAGAGCTAAAGTCATCAACCCACAGTGATACATGAACAACCATGTTTATAGCAGAGCAATTTGTAATAGCTAAATCTTGGAAATGACCAAAATACTCATTAACCAGAGTGGATAAAAAAGATGTGGTTTAAAAAAAATGAAGTATTACTCAGCCATGAAGAAAGATGAACTTGATACCTTTCTAGGTAAATGGACGCACCTTTATCCTTTTAAGTGAAAAAAACCATATGTTGTAATAAGGCATTATCTCTCTGGTGTGAGTAAAATAAAGTCCAAATAAGGTTCAAAATGTATAGTAGAAATTGTGAAACAGGAGGGAATTGTTCAAAAGGAAAAGGAAACTACAGAGGGAGAGGGGGAAGGAAGGGAAAAGAATAAAATGGGGACAAAACTTCATAAATAAAAATAGGAAGAATGGTTGAAGGGAAGGGAGGGTAAGGGGCAAAACCCTTTTTCTTAAATAATTTCTTACATCAAACTTTTTATCAGATATTCACAATTACATTTTCATTTAGTACATATATATGTGAACTACACACATACATATATGTATGTATATACACACACATACATGATATACGAACTCTATATGATGTTAAATGGCTTGAAATATTACTTTGTTACAAAGCCATGATAGCTATTTTCATGAAGCCTTGCTGCCTCCTTGCCTTATTTCCTATTCAAAACACCTGGATCATCAAGGATTAGAAATCTCTGTGGGGGTAGAAGAACCACATTCTAATTTAGATGTCAATACTCTGATGAAAAGTCTTTAGAGATGTTTCACTGCCTTATTACTCCATTTTATTTATCTTACTCTGCCTGGGATTTCATAATTTACCTCTAATTTACCCTTCAGTCATAGTTCTTCTTTTCTAATTCACTAATCCCTTTCTCAGTATAATCTACAAACAGTTAATGATCTCATATTGGAGTGGTGTGTGCATACTCAGTGTGTATAATAGGCAATTCTTAATAGCTAAATCTGGGAAGCAGCCTATCTGCATTGACAGGTGAATGGGTAAAGAAAATGTGGTATTTATACACAACAGAGGACTACTCTACCATCAAGAGTAGAAAACAGATGTATCTTCTGTAGGAAATAGGTGTATCTTGAGACAATAATACTAAGTGAAATCAATCATGCATGTGAGCTCAGATAGTGTATCATTTCTTTTATATTAGAAACCCAAAAGGTATGTGAAGGGCAAAAATCAAGGCTAGATAACAGGAGGTGGGAAGATCAATCTTCCTCAAGAGGAGGAAGAAACTAAAACTACAAGTTCCATTTGACCCAGCTATCATCCTTCTTGACATCTTCCAAAGAAAGATGTCTCGTCCAGATTTCTTTTCCAAAGATTCTTGTCTCTGCCAAGAGACAGAGGGAAGAAGGGAAGTGGGGGGAGATGAAAAAGAACTGAGCTGTGTACATGGAGTAACAACAAGTTTTAAAACATTGAAAAACTGACCTACTCTACGTTAAACACCGTTCTGAGGACTATGCTGGAAAAGATTGACGAACAACTTTCTTGTTCTGATCAAACCAACCTTCCAGTGAGGAACTTCAGAATCTTTAGTAAATAAATGTTTTTACAAACTTGAATAGCAGGAAGAAACAATAAGGTTGTGGAGTAACTGCTTTGGGTGACCAGGGACCTTCTGGGGAATAAGTGAATTTTTTTTCTAATTTCTTAAAGTAATTTTCAAAGATTCAGAAAAATAAAACATCTTGCTCATTATGCTACTCTTCTTATTAACTAGCTTAAAGTAATTTTAGCACATATATTTAATGCTTTTAATACTTTTCTAATCTTGAGGAAAAAAAGTCATTTCCCTATGTAGCCATAATATCATGAACACACCAGAAAACTGCTAATTTCTTAAGGCCAAATGCCCCATAGCATTTCAATCCAGATGCTCTCCAAGAATAGTTTAACTGTTTTCTACAAAAAAAAAGAAGAAGCTCTCATATTTATTACAGGCTCTATCTTGTTTTGTTTGTTTGTTTGTTTGTTTTGAGACAGGGTCTCGCTTTGTAGTTCAGGCTGGCTCTGAGCTCACTATGTAGCCCAGGCAAGCCTCGAACTCAGCAATCCTGTTTCTGCCTCCTGAGTGCTGGGATTACAGATGTGAGCCACCACGCCTGGCACTGTGGTATGTGGTATTGATTGCTGGTGGGTGTGAGTCTCCACACCCAGCATTGTATGTGGTTACCAGGGATTGAGCTCAGGACCTTGCACTTGCGAGGCAGGTACCAGAACCACTGAGCTAACCCTCCAGCCCTATCTTGCTTTGTCTGTAAGAATTCTGCCACTCTCTTCGTAGAACCACTTTTTCCTAATGATACTGATAAAAAATATTTAGACTACCTTTAGATTTACCTAAAAGGCTTCTAGCCTTTGTTTCTCCTGTAGTTCATACATATTGGAAATTAACTGTAATGAGTTGATTGGTTTCACTCTACCCATTTTTGAAAGGTGTGGTAATTAAGTTTGACTGTGTCAACTTGGTTGGCTTGGGAGATATTGAGGGGATCACAGAGGCATGACACTGGGTACTATATATGGGTCCCAGCCTCTCTTTCTTGTGTTTGTCCCCTAATCTGCTTCCCAGCTGCCATGACCTAAGTAACTTTGTTCTGCCATGCTCTGCATATGGGTGGCACCAATCAGTGCCTTGTAGCCTGGCTGGAACATAAGGAGACAAAGAATGCAGGCTTGCTGCTGATACTATTGCTGCTGCTTCGCTGATGCCTGGTTGCCTCACATGGACTATTTCTCCTCGATGATGCCCCTCTGCCACATCCCCATGCCCTGGAGCCAGTTAAGGCAGCATAGTATGTATATGTAACTCTTACAACATCTTTCAAGGTCATCTATATTTTCCTATGTTAATATACAGTTATTAGTAAGCATTTTGTTGTGCAACTCTAGCACAGCTTATTTATCCATCCACTAGCTGGTAAGGCAGCCCCAAATCTCCTTGTTTGCCTTTGTGGCTATGTGCTTTTTCTTGTGTCTGTTACTTTTAGAGATAAAGCTATTATGATTGACTGCATATTTTTTAATGTATATTTTTATCTCAGTTATACAAATATGTAGTTGTGGGATTATGGAGTTGTATGGTAGGTTTATGTATAGCTTTGTGAGAAATACCACTTTCCTTCCTGACTATATATTGATAAACTCAGGGTAGAAATGAATGAGAGCTCAAGCTAATAAAAGCTATGTATGACAAACCTACTGTTACTATATTATGTAAGGAAAACTGAAAGCTTTTCCTCCAAAACCAGGAACAAGACAATGACATCCACTATCACCGTGCTTGTTTAACACAGTCCTCAAAATCATAGCTAGAGCAATCAAGCAAGAGAAAGAAATAAGATGGATACATACAGGCAAAGGAAGAAATCAAACACTATTTGCAGATGGCACCATCCTCTATTAGTACTTTAGTGGAATTTTGGGGGTCTCACATCTAAAATCAGTAACTGAATTTAGCAATGTGGAAGGATAGAAAAATCAAAACACAAAGATCAATAGTATTCCTATACAATAATAATGAACTCATTGAGGAAGAAATTAGAAAAACAATGCCATTGATAGAAACATACTTAGTAATTAATCTAAAAAATGAAGGCAAAAGACCTATACAATGAAAACATCACTCTGGAAAAGGAGATTCAAGAGGACAGCAGAAAATTGAAAGATATTCCATGTTCCTATATAGGCAGAATCAGTATAGTCAAAATGGCTATATTTCAAAACTGATATATAGATGTAATGCAATGCAAGTAAACATACCAACAGTGTTCCACACAGATTTAGAGAAAACTATCTGAAGTTTCATATGGAACCAGAAAAGACTCAGAATTCTAAAAGTGATCTTGAGTAGCAAAAGCAAAAAAGGTGGCAACACAATCCCAGACTTGAAGTCAAACTATACAGCTAGAGTACTTAAAACGGCGTGGTAGTAGCACACAAAGAGGCAAGTGGTCAATGGAATAGAAAAGAAACAGAAAACCCCAATCATATACAGTTACATGATCTCCAACAAAGGGACCAAAAATGTACACTGGGGAAAAGCCTCTTTAATTAATGATTCTGGAGAAAATTAGGTATTCAATGCAGAATATTAAGCCTAGACCTGTATCTCTCACCATGTACTAAAGTCAAAATGGATCAAAGATCTAAATGCTAAAACGGAAACACATTAGAAAGCAAAGTAGGTAAAACCCTTGAAGACAGAGGCATAGGCAAGGACTTTCTAAACAGAACCCCAAGGGCAAAAGAAATACTCGGATAACACATTTTAAAAGCTTTTACACATCAAAGGAAACAGAGTGCAGAAAAAAAACATACAGAATAGGAAAAATATTTTGCCAGCTCTTCCCCAAAGGATTAATATCCATCTATAAAGAATTTAAAAAGAACCAATCAAAAAAGAACATTCAAAATGAATAGACAGAATTGGTATAGATGGCCAACAAATACATGGAAAAAAGTGCAACATCCTTGGCCATCAGAAAAATGTATGTAGAAACAACACTGAGTTTCTCTCTTACTGCATCAGGATAGCCAGTAACAAATGCTGAAAAGGCTGTGGGGGAAAAGGTATCCCTGCAGTAACATCATCTTTACCTTTCTTGAATGGACTTGGCAGATGTGCATAACACTCACTGATTTTCTTCACCTCCTTTTTCTCCCCTCCCTTCCCCTTCCCTTCATTTCTTGAACCCCCTTCCCATTTCAGAAAGATCTCTTTCCTACTTTTTAAAATCTTTTATTTTCCTCGTTTTTTTTTTTAGACTTTGGGCCTCTCAGATAAAACAGGCACTATTTAAGCTTATATATCTGATTTCACCTAATACAGTCTTAAAACAACACAAGTTTTTTCTACAGACAACACAAGTTTACCCTTCTTTGTGGCAAAGTAGTCCTCTATGATGTCTAAACATCTCATTTTCTGGGTCCCTTTGTCTGTTGATGGACATACAGGCTAACTTCAAGAAATCAGAACAGTTCAATCTGCTAAGGACTGCCTTCGCGCCATTAAGCCAGTCTAGAACACCTTTTTATTTAGGGCTGACACAGCCCAACTATTGAAGCCATAGCATTTTGAGAACTCAAGCCATAGTCCCACTTACCAAGCAGCCTTTCAAGCTTCATTAGAACAGAATACATACCTAATTCCGAAGTTGTTCTAAGTGTTATCTGTCATATTACTTCCCCTCCAGCTTGTATGTTTGCACTCAGTTCCCCATTGGGAAAGCAGAGGCCAGTTTCCAGCCTGAGATGATAGAAGACACGTCAGCTGATCATGTGAGTGCTTTCTCTTTCCCTGTGCCCTCTCTGGTACTGTATTCTGTTCTCACAAACTCCTGACTCCTCTCTTTCAATCGTGCCTTATGCCCCACTGATTGGAAACTACCTGTGGGAGTTGAGATACACAACATTTTCTGACCTCTCAGGGACCTCACCCTAAACTCATTGACAAATGACTGCAAGTCAGTTGTTCTGTTTTCTTATCCAAGTGGGAGGGGGAAATGAGGTCAACTATGCCATCATGCCTGAAATGGAAACTGATTTTTTTTTTCAGTTTTGCAATAACTTATTATTAGTGGCTTCTGCTTGTGTTTAAATTTTAAGATTTTTTGTTACTGACCTAGTTGCATTGTTAAATTAACATATCTCAAAGTATAAGTACTTAAACTCACAATAATGTGATTTATGAGCTTATATCTCCAACTATTCCTTTAGATAATTTACTTTAAAAATCACTTTATGATTTCTCCTCTCAGGGTTCAAGAGATTTCGGGAATGGTGGCAGGCACTCTGAAGACAATTTACAGAAGATCTACGGGGAGAATATTCAAGACAGAGATGCTGTCAAATACCCCTGCCTTAATGCTTGAAAGACCATGGCCTATGTAGAGACAGGGAGAGAAAGTGCAAGGAGACAGAAAGGAGCAGCTGGAGGAAGCGAGCCAGGCCTGGAATGCGTCCTGGCCATCACAGTGAGGGAAGAAGCCATCCCTCACGGTGGTGACAGAAGACAGATGAAGCCTCACAGGACAGCCAGGACAGTTCCTGGGCGAGTGAGGTACAAGAGCAGAGGACGAGAAAGTACAACGGCCAAGGGCGACCTGCTCCTTTCCACTTCCGCTCATGGTGAGTTTTATTTACTACAACTGAACAGAGTGTGAATCATCCTACACATGCTCTTCATTTGCTAAGTCCTTTTCTCTGCCATGCTTAGGAATCCAATGATACCATCTTGGGAGTGGTCCCTGAAATGACTGAAGTGGTCCCTGAAATCCAAAGCAGCAAGTCACGTGTAGTAATAATTTTGGTAGTGACAAATGATGACCAGGACCACAGATGATTTTTATAAGAATAAAAAGAAGTAACATATTTTGTGCACTGGCTATACAATAAACAGTAGAAGTACTTTACCACATTTAAGATCACTTAACCTTATAGCTATGACACAGTATTATATTTTGCCTATCCTAATAGCATGACAAGAGTTCAGTTCTCAGTGAAGTTAGCCACATCTCTATTTTCTGGGCTTAAAGTTACTCATGGCAATCATAGTTCAAAATGAAGTGAACTTTAATGCCCATCCTCACTCATGACCATGTTTGCCTTCCAAACAAGTCATGACCTTACAATTCACAATTTTTCCCCTTATTTCACAAGGACAGCATTCTCATTAGGAAACTTCATCTATGGCATCAACTGCCACCCTTCTCTCCACTCCATAGTGGCCACCTGTTGGCTCACACTGCCAACATGATGAGGAAAAGCCAAGGACACATCAAAGAAAATTTGGAGTAAATATGTTTTCTGAAAGCTGTACACTCTTTTCTGTGTGTGGCATTCCCCCAAATCTTCTAATGAAGCAAAGGTATAAAATCATGAACGCAGTGGTTCTGATTAAGGGAGAAAATTTGCTACACCAAAACAAAATAAAATCATTGCAGAGGAAATTTTGGATAATGTATAACTTTAGCAGATGAAGAATTTATAATTTTGAATATATTATACAGATATTATTACAATGGAGAAGAAAATGTTTCTTTTTTTTGAGACAGGGTTTCGCTTTGTAGTTCGGGCTGGCTCTGAGCTCACTATGTAGCTTAGGCAAGCTTCGAACTCAGCAATCCTCCTGTCTCTGCTTCCTGAGTGCTGGGATTGCAGGCTTAATCCACCATGCCCGGCAAAATGTTGCTTTTTAAATACCAGTGAAGTAGTACTGAAATGGAAGAGAAGGACGAGCATAAAGAGATCAGAACCATCAAGCCTTTGAGACCCAGGGAACTTTACTATGTGAAAGTAATTGGTTAATAGTAAAAGGAAAAAGTAGAGTCAACCGTCTTTCAGTTCACAACTAAGCTCTTTATAAGTCTTTATAATGTATCAGTGAGAACTCACCTCTATGCATAACCATTGTTATTATTTTATCCTAGTGATGGCAAATATGGATAAAAGTAAACTAGAAAATGAGCTTCCTTGATCACTAAATAGATTTGGAATTTCAACTTCAAAAAGGGGAAAAGGTTGTTTTTTTTGTTTTTTTGTTTTTTTACTTCCATCATCCTTGTGCCTCAAAAAAAAAAAAAAACCAGCAAAACCCTCAGTTTCAGAAAAGTTATTTTTAAAGTGTTTGACATTTAAATGGATACAAGAAGGAAGCTGAGTAGAGCAGCATCTTAAAGAGGCTTACATGCAACAGCATTTCCATTCCCAAAGGAAAGACACTACAAGAGGTCAAAGACCAAACGTGTGCACGAATAGACATTACTCCTCCTTTGAAAGAACACTTGGACTTTGAACTGCCTGGTTTCATGCTGCAAAGGTTTTGGAATTGTCTGAAATCTTTGAAACTAGTAAGAGGAGCTACATGGTCAGACTACATATCATGAACTAGTCACTAAAGCAAGAAAACCAAAGATCTTCAACTCATCAAGAGCAATGGTTCTCATCCGACTGACCTTTACTTGAAACACTCATGACCCTTAACAAATCAAAACCAGCAGTGGGATATCTGAGGAGACCCCCCCCACACACCATTTCAAGTGCAAATGACAAGACAAGGTCTGGTCAATAATAAGATAACCACCAAACTGTGTGTAATTAAGTTCGCAATCCAT
The DNA here is from genome assembly GCA_004025085.1 of Thryonomys swinderianus. Taxonomy (NCBI): domain Eukaryota; kingdom Metazoa; phylum Chordata; class Mammalia; order Rodentia; family Thryonomyidae; genus Thryonomys; species Thryonomys swinderianus. The sequence goes on along the minus strand of PVIC010014392.1, from coordinate 13,265 downwards.
TTAAAAAAAAAAACTAAAATAATCTCTTACTTCCCTTACTTGGGAAAGTCAAGGGACAAGTAAACAATGAAGTGTCGTCCTTTTCCCATACTAGAAATTATTTTCTTACCAGCTTTAAAGTTGATGTCAAATCTGTATTTTTTGTAAGTCAGAGAAAAAAGGAAACTTTGCAAAGAAATTCAGATCCCAGAATCTCATGGATGAGTAGACAGCAGGACACAATGGAGATACATGAAAAGTAGGTTTGATTTATAGAAAGATCTAAATTATTCTTTGTGGTGAACTAATGGAACTGAACAAATGTAGAAGCTAATCATAACAAGATGGATCTGTGCAGGAGCATCAGGCAAAGAGGAGGCTGCAGAGGGGAGAATGAAAAGGGAAGGTTTGGAATATTAACCAACAAGCTGAGCCTTCTGTTAGGCACTGAGAACTTTACAAAATGCCAAATGTAGACTTCAGTGCCATTGTTGTTGCTCTGAGGGAACACGTTGGTTCTATGGTGGATGAGAGGATAAAACTAGCCAAGGGGTATGAACTACTGATCCCTTCTCATTTAGGAAGGGTGTCTGATAGAATGCTCTTTTGTGTGTCCAGTTATCTCATTAGGTCCTTAAGTATGCCAGACACATTTTATTTAGAGTACTAATAAAGCCAGAATGATTTGTCCCTCCCTACCAAATCTCCAGGCAAAGGAATACACATTCCGATAAAATCTAGTGCATATTCGGAATACAATTAGAAAACAACTCAGAAGCAATTCGTATTACTGGTAGTACAGCAAAGACTTAGTTACCAAGGTCTGTTTAAAACGTTGATTAAAATTATTAATTTAAACCCAGTTTTAAAAGCTTCCAAGCAATAAAAATAGCCACCACAATCTCCAATTGCCCCCAAACCACTTTAAAACTCCACAGTACTCAGTTATGTTGGGAAACAAAGCTACCAATATGAAAAAAGAATATGCAAATAATATAAATTTCATTTCTTTTTGGGTATTTGCAAATATTCCAACTCAAATAAGATGCTGTGGAGAGAAAAGCAAATAATAAAATGCTCTCAAAATGTTGACTGACAAGCTAAATATTTTAGTAGTGGAAGGAATATTGGTCTGGTAAGCCATTTTCTATTTTCATTCAGTGTTCATTAGGTACAACTGATATTTGCTAGGAAAAAAAAAAAAACCTCCACCAGCTAAGCCAGAGGTCAGAGCATTCTTGACTATTACTTTCTATCCCCATCTAGCAGACTATGCAGCAAGTGTCATGATGTCATGCAAATCAGGCTCAGTACATACAGACACGTAAGCTCCAGACAAGATGTCCAAATTGAGAAGGCTATTTGCAGAACTCCCCACACCATTTCATTTCTGTTTGATCAACTGTGCCTTACTTTTTCTAATCTGAGAGTCTATTCCATGGGCTAATGGCCATTCCCAACGATGGATAGTCTGTACCTGGCCTGACATTTTTTTAACCTATAAAGTTTTATTGGGACATAGCCAAAGTCCATCATTTACATGTCTATGCTTCTTTCTGTCCACAAAGTAAAGTAGCTCTAACAGTGACTACTTTATGACTGCATAAGCTTATGTACAAAGCTATTAGTGTTGTTCTGAGGGAATACGTTGGTTCTATGGTGAATGACAGGATAAAACCAGCCAAGGGGTGTGAACTATTCATCCCTTTTGCTTTTGGAATGGTGTCTGGTAGAATCCTCTGTGTGTCTATGCACCTCATAGGGCCCCAAGTCCGCCAGACACGTTGCTTTAGAATAATAATAAAACCACAATGATTCGTCCCTCTGTATCTTCACAGAAAAAGTTTTTCAAATCCAGCCTTACACTTTTAGACTACAGAAATGATATTAGAGCAAATTTAAAGCAAAGGACTAAGACATTTCTCAGCACATGCTTCTATTTTCAATCTAGTAGCTATCCCCATGATGAAAAAAAGAGAGGTACTGTGTTTTATGCTACTGGATGCCTTTTGGAATGAGTTAGAAACAGTCCGACCTACTAAACAGGTAGGTCATGGCTCATCTCTCTGAAGCCAAAACAAATGCCATTAAATAATCACAGCACACTCTCTTCCTCTGAGATGTCAGCTCAGAGCCCTTTGTCGTGCGGTCCCCCCACCAGGAAGAATAGATCAGGCTGCACATAAAAGATGAAGTAGCTTTGCTCTCTCTGGTCTCATTAATTCTCATGTTGGTATTTTAAACCATTCTCCTTTAATCTTTCCACAAAATCTGTCTTCTACTAACTTCTGTCTGCTAGGATCAGTTCGGACTTTTAAGGAACTCTATATTTATTTACCCTATATTTATCTCCTCTGAAGTAACAGTTTTTGCTAACATTAGAAAATATGTCTGTGTGTAAATAAGGAAAAAAGATTTTAAGTCACTAAACCGTAGATACAGAAAGATAAAGAACTATTATGAAAGGGACCCTTTCAGAACTTGGTTTCCCTTTATGTGGACCGGCCAGGTCTGGCTAGTTTTCACCAGCAAAATGACAATTGTTACCACTGTGTCAAATACTACAAACTGTTAGCTTTTGACCCTTTAGTAAAGTTCTCCACTCAGTTATGAGACCATATGGCCCATTCCAGTAGAGCTTCCCCTGTGCCAATGGGAAAGCAAGGCCTGCTCCTCCCTCCCCCGAGGCCAGGTACACAGGACAGGCACAGACGCCCTCTGCTGGGCAGACAAGCTTTCCAAGCCAGGCCCACAGCGCAGAGCAAACCAGGCTCACCACACACCTTGCTCACTAAGTCACGACTGGCATCTATCAGGTAGAAAAATGAGATAATCCAAGTTTTTAAAGCCTGAAACTCTCAGAGGGACTCTGGAACCTGTGCGTCCCAACCAACAGGTGATTCATGATGGGGCAAGTTTGCTAAAGTCACACTTCTAGTACTGCGTGTACATAGTAGGAACTCCTGGATGTTTATTATAAAAGCAGCGTGTCCCGACCTCCGCAGACTCAGCAGGGCAGACTCTCTTCTTGTCTGCATATCCTGACACTAGGCCGCTGCAGAAAGCACTGCAAGGCTACCGAACAGGAACTCCTCCCACGCACAGCCCAGAAGTTTGCAAAAGTGCAGAAAATCCCGGCTCCCACCATTTCGGAACCAATATGGAGTCTCAGGAAAAGATAATAGGTTAAGCACCAACAGATGTATAGAGGGAGGAACAAGTCTTGGTTTACCTGAGTGTAGAGACTGAGAGGTTGCCAAAAAGCCTTCAAGCTGGACAGTCAGGAAGACCCATCTCATTGCAGGCTCCAAGTCCCAGGGCCTCAAAATCTACACAACAAATGGTGTAATTATGTCTAAGGCTCCAGCCCAGGGGCCTGCAGGCCAATGTAGAGCGCTTTTGAGGGCAAAGGTCAAAAAACCTTGGGTTCTGACACTCTTGAGTGGGCACAAAAGTCAGCTCAAAGTGAAGAGCAAAGACTTTGCCATGAGCTCACTATTGTGTGCCCGTGCCTAGCCACCAGCTGATAGGACGGTCTCGCCTACAATGAAGGCAGAGCTTCTGCACTCTGTGTGTGGATTTACATGGCAATCTCCAGAAACACCTGGAAATGCCCACTGATTCAAATCAGGTGCTTTAGGGAAACCACCTGCACAGACCTGGATTTAGCTTTCAGAACCTGCGAAGATGGGCTCAGCATCTCTAAAGCATTAAGAATAAGCAACGCTTCACTATAAACCTGAGTTTTCTTTCATTCAGTCACCTTGACACCCCCAATCTACTCTCACAGAAGAACCAACATAAATCCACCAATGATCACAGATCAACTTCTAAAATTGAATCTATCCCCAAATGTTCAAAATTTGATTTAAAATGTCACATAGCCTACTTAATCCTCTTCTCCAGATGAAAAGAATCAATGCCCAGGCAACTTCAGCAGGTGTATTTTAAATAAAATTCATGAGAAAGCATGGATTTGGACTCAGCACCTGTACCCAACCTGAGACCAAGCCAAGAGTTTAATTACAGTTACTGAGCTTTGGTGGGTTGGAGGAAGCCCTGAAGCCAATTATCTAACTAAGCAGTTAACAACTGACTAGGTAAAGGCTAACAAACTGAGTTGTGTGTTTGGTTGGCTGGGATTTTATTTTTGGCTGCTGTTTTTCTAGAAATGCTATTAGATCACATTGTGGGTTAGAATGATCCTAATCCATTCTGGTTCTGGGAGCTTCCCAAGTCAGAAACGATTTGTTTTCCTTTTCTTCTGCTCAACTACACTCTGCTGAACGTAATTTTCCCCCAAGCAATTTTCTTTGCAACAGAGAGAATTAGTTGTCTCTCAGAGACCAGTGTGGTCAGGTGACTTATATCTCCCACAATCCCACAGTGCAAGGGCTCTGAACACCTGCTGAGTTGGGACATCTATAGCAGGAATCCATTTGAAACTAGTTAATGATAGTTCCTCAAATGTGGGACATAGTTCTTCACTTTAGTTCTCAGGTTACCTATTGTAAAAGGAGGAGGATGGTGCCTACTTTATACTTTTGCAAAGAGAATCAAGATGATGTATGTAGTGGCGGGGTGTAGTTCAGTAATAGAACACTTCCCTAGCACATGAAAAGCTCTATGGTGGACCCCTAGCAATTGGAAAAAGGGAAGAGGAAGAGAAGAGGAAAACCAGATGGTGTAGGTAATGTGCCATCTCAGTGTGAGGCACAGGGTGGCATTCTACCCATTAAAAGCAATCAGCCATGCGACAGCCTGAAACTGGACTTTGAGCCCTCACTGGCTTGCTCGCTTGCTGTTTTCAAAGAATGCAGAAACAACATTGTGTCACATTGGTTTCACCTCTGGGAATATGCACGGTAGGATAAAAGACAAAATGAATGTGAAAAGCATTTTCCCAGAGAAGCCAATTTTGCTTCGAAGCTCCTTTGCCCTCACTATTTATTGTCCTTGCTGCAATCTCTGAAATGCCTTCATATCTACTAACTACCTGGAATAATAAGGTCTGGCTCAAATCTTAATGACTGAAGATTTCTGAATTATAAATGTCTACACCAGCAGGACTGTTTTTCATTCTTCCCTCTGTTTCCTGGCTGAAAATAAAAAATGAATACTGAGCTGAGATGTAGCAATAGTTTTCATTCCTGTTCTAATTCAAGCACCCATTACTTGAGCACTTACTATGTCCCAGGCATGGTGCTCAGCTCTGGCTATACATTATTTCAGTTAACCCTTATTAAACACTTTGTATTTAAAAATACTCACTTTGCATCCTTTCTATGGAGGAGAAAAGTGAAATACAGGCAGTTAAAATCTTGCCAAATTCATTCAAATTAGTAACAGATGTGGTCATTAAACTGACAGAGTTTGATTCCAGACCCAATATCCTTAGCCATCGCATGAGGCTGCTACTGTATTCCTAGCACTGAAAGTATAAACAGAATTATAGTTTCTGCAGTCAGTGGTCAGTGGCCCTGAAAAGGAATGCAAATTCTAAAGCAATGTTGGTAGCCCCTGTCACAGATCAGTACTGTTTATTCCTTGCCCAACACAGACAATGCTAATAGAACTTCCCGGTCTTTTTTATTGAATCTAGATTTACTACACAAAGTTTCAAAAAATCCCTATAGTGGTGCCTCAGTTCATGAACTTCATTCTTTCCATGACCTGATCACAAACCAAATTGAAAGAGTACTGAATCAAATCAAAATTCTCCATAAAGTCAATACTGAACCGTTGAATTTGATTCAGTTCTCTGCATGAATACTTTGTTAGCATTTGACCTAATGCCTATTTTCTATTTTTGCCCCAAATGGATAAATGTAGGATTATTTATCCTTATAACATCTAAACTTAGCTTGTTGTAGAGACAAATGAGGTACAGATATTATATACAACTAACAATATTAGGATTGGGGGGTTTTGGTACTGGGGTTCAAACTCAAGACATTATGCTTGTGAGGCAGACACTAGAACCACCGAGCTAAATCCCTGCCCCCAAAGCTATTAATCACTTAACAGTTTCCCCTCAGCATCACTCAAGCAGTATGTTTGTTTACGTGCTGATTAGCATGAGCATTGCTCAGGTGATGGCAGTGAAATTCTTCTTTGCATGAGATATACTCATGCATCTGTTGATTTCTATTGATTATTTTTTCTATACTTTAGTCTGTTGTATTCATGTTTGATGTTTGTTTCTCATGAAAGCTAGTAAGTTCTAGGGTTTTTTTTACTAATATATGTTTATTTGTGATAAGTAAAACATAATTTTGTGCTGCAACCTATACAAACTCTTACTGTAAGTACATTATATATGAATTTTTAAAATTGAATTCTTCATTGGTAATTTTATACACACATCATGATCATGCTCAACATTGGGAATTTGTACCAGTATATGACATGAGTTAATTCTCATTTTTTCCCCATTCCCCTAACCACTCTACAACCCCCACCCCATATACATTGCTTTTTTTTAACATCGTATTTTTTCTTTCCCCTCATTACTTTCTCCTACCCTTTTCCATTTGAGTATTTTCTATTTCACAGTATCTTTCATACATTGTAGAACTTATTTACATCTTCAGATTCTCATACCAGAGAAAAGATATGGTATTTACACATTTGTGACCTATTTATGTCACTAATTAGTGTGTCCTCAAAGTGTGTCCATTTGAGTATAAATGACTCAAACTTACCATTCTTTATGGCAGACTAATACTCCATTTTAGGAAAAAAACACATCTTCTTTATCCAGTCTCTAGTTGATGGGTATTTGGGTTGTTTCCAAGATTTAGCTATCACAAAGTGAGCTACTAGGAACATGGGTGTGCATGTGTCACTATGATATGATTCTTTTAATTCTTTCATGTATATACCAGTAGGGGAAGAGCAGGGGCAAATGGGACCTCTAATCCTGGTTTTCTAAGGAATCCCCACACTGATCTCCACAGTGGTTGCACTGGTCTACATTCCCACCAACAGTGAAGAAGGGTTCCTTCCTCCCTGCAGTCTCACCAGCATTTGTTGCTAGTTATAAATATGATTTCTATACTTCTCCAAGATTCACTGATATGTTTTATAATACTAAATGGACAAGTTTGGGACACTGAGACAACTGGAAGGAAGTGCCAAAGTGGTCCACAGGAGAACAAAATTGAAAAAGAGAAATGTTAGCATATCAGAGAGGAAAAGTGTATGTTACGAAATGGAAAGACAAAAAAAGATGTCTCCTTGTCAATTATTCATAATAGAGAAATGATAGAAAAAACAAACTAAAAAGTACCAGTAGTGGTCAATGATTACAATAATTCTAGGGTTAGTGAAGGCCACATTGACCAATATCTAACAAGCCATCCTGTAATCCAAAAGCAAACAAAATATTGCTTTAAAATATTTATTCACCTTCTGGACTACATATGAAACTCTTATTTTTCAAAACTAAGGGGTTCAAAAGGTCATTTATAATTTATAACAGGTCTAATAGACCAAATAATTGAAAAATATGGGATAGTGAAAAGTGAACTAGGACATCCATCATTAATGTGTTCATATTACATTTTATTGAAATTATACACCCACAGGGGGGACAAAAAGGAAAGGTCAACATAACAGTGTAAAGTATACTGCTCAAAGAAAAACAATAATGCAAGTATTTGGGAAGAGACTACATATTACTGTCCAGATTGTAATGTGTTGTATATTGAGTGCTTTTAAATAAACTGTTCACAGAAAACTGAATAAATTTGATAAAATTGTCATTTTTATATTTCCCATCATATTATTTTTATAAAAATTAAGAAAAAATATGCAACTTTTGGTTAGCCTGTATTTAAATTATTGAACTGGTAAATGGTGAAAAAACCCTTTTGCAAATAGGTCCAAGCCTAGGAAATAAAAATATAATAGTCAAGTAGCCACAATCATCGCTCTGCTACATCCAATTTGTCAGGGAAGACAAATCTACCTTATTCAAATTATCCTGCAATATCTCTTAAATCCCTATGCTCATTTAAGTTATTACCTTGACTCTCATCTTTTCAGGGCTTAAGAAATGAGGTTTAAGTCCAGCTATAATAACAAGAGCTTTTATGTCAGAGCTATAGGCTGACAAGGCAGTAATCCACTGATTCTAGCTGACCTTTCACCAGTTAACTGAAAATCAGTTTTAAAATGTATGGGTGGGCAGAGATAAAATTGGCATAAAGGAAAAAGACTTTTTCTATCTGTATAATTTCCATGGCTTTGTAATCAGTGCAATTTGTATCAGATAAGAGACATAGATGTTGTGGTGCAGTCTTTACTCCCTGTCATTGATTAACCATCCCTCTGTAGCATGACAAAGCTGCTCTGTCGTGATGCTATTGAATGTAAGTAACTCCACTTAGTGGGAATTCATATCAGTTTTGCAGAAAGAACTGTGTGGTTTGAATCATGGGCAATGTAAGTACACAAAACAAAACCAAAAAGTAACTTGAGTTTTGCATCTCAGCCGAAACTTTTCTGGGAACTTCTCAGGCCTTGTGTTTACTGTTCTTGGATTATTTCTAAAAACTGAAGCAACTCAGAAGCAGGCCCTGGGGACCAGAGCAACCTTCAGTTTGTAAGGTTCAGGGTGATTTTAATAGGCTGGAAGTGACTGAGCAAGTTTCACTACTAATTTCCCGCAGGCATTCTCCAACTTTTTATCCATTACAGTATGAAGTCTTTGAATAAAAAGGCTCTGTTTGAACCAAAATATTGTTGTTGATCTTGTGGCACATGAGAGGAAAATAAAAATATTTCCAGGCGTGAAAGTGAGCTACAAGACAAGGAATGAATGTCACACCTGCCTTGCATAATGATATACCTTCTGCAAAGGGCCCCTAAACTCCATCACTGTTTAAGCCTGACACTCAAGGGAAAATCCCTGATAACTACCATTTCTCATGCTTCTTGAGAGGTAGTTTCCCAAAGAGTGCTGGTTCCTGTGACTCTAGGGAAGGGCTGTCAGCCAGCCTGGACGGTTCAGGTCTAGGTGACAAAAACAGTCGCTAGTCCTACTCCTTCATATGTGAGAGACACTACTAATCGATCTCTGCTTTTTCACAGTGAGCCACAGTCAACCTAGTTTTAACCACCAAGTAGCCATTGACAATGAATTGACATTAAAGACATCACTATCGTTTCTCTCTAACTCAAATGGCTCCCTGGACACAATGATATCCCTCTGTCTGAACTACTTTTACATGATGTAATGTATTCAAGAAATTCAAGAGGGCTAGAAATGTTTGATGGGATAAACTAAGCTTCAATTTCCACACACTAATACCTACATCCTATATTTTTTAAGACATAATAAGATCAGTTGTAGAAATTCAAGGCAGAGCATCTAAAATTTGCTACCAATATCCAGGATTGAAGATATTCCATAATGTTTGTTAAGCTTTCATGATTTTTCCTTACTTGTCATTGTGGTACTTGTCTTTCCAATGGAAATAGTAAATGCAGAACCTAACCTTTTATACTTTTAAGCAGCTATTTCCTACCTTTTCATTAAAAGTGTTATCTTCGCTAATTTCAAGATAAACTGTGTAATATTTTGGTGACATGTTAATAGTATTATGACAATTAGTTTGGATTCTAGCCTGCAAATAATTCCTTGGGGAGCCAGGAGTAGATAACAAGAGAGGGAAAATGTGAAATGCAGATAAGTCATTACCTAAGCCTGCTTCTGTTACTGAATGCCGCCCTGGTAAAAGCCAGGTTGGAGCACACAGTTTAGCACTAAAAATAAAGTACATTCTGCTACATTAACTCACCAAAACAAATCCGGAGGGGCTCAGTGGGTCCTGCAGACAGAGCCTTACCTACAGGATCTGTCCACATACTCACCCAACTACACAGAAGAGGTACCTGTGAGCTCAAGTGGGCATTTGTTCTCTGTGTCACACAGTAGCCACAAATCAAGTCATACATTCGAACTTAATTCTGACTAAAGAGATCAGAAACAGTTCTTGCTTTGTGAAGGGAAGTTAAACTATCTCCTCCACTACTACGATCCTAGTTTTATAGCTCCACCCACAAGTTGGATCAACCACTGTCTACATTCAACTTCTTTGATTTTTTATTTACTGCTACATAATATACACTGTACATACTGTATACATACTGTATGCTGTACAACTCAGCACTTCATCCTTCTTTTGAACTCTGATTTCTTAACATCATTCACTGCTCTCATCTAGATTACAGAGCCTTTTGTGCTAGAAATAAATTTGCTTCCATATATTCCACAGATATGTCTGTGCTATATATTTCACTTGATAGATGTATGGTATTAACTGATACAATCAGAATTATTTTCCAAATATTGAATTGTATCCAAGATACTCTGTCTTTAAATTTTGCTCAAAACTAACACAGTCATAAAAGGGAGTATCATGCTAACAATATCTTCATTTAAATATTGAATGACATACTATGTCTTTTAAAAATTATGATAAATTTGAAAAAAATTGGTAACCTAAAGGGAGTGTTCACCCAAGAGAAATGAAAATATCTATTCCTAGAGGAGAGTTGCACAAATATTTACAGAAGCTGTATTCCTAAAAGCCTCCTACCAGCTGAAAAGCCCCAAACCAAATATCCCTTAACAGGTGAGCAGTTAAACAGATTGTGCTATATTTATAAAATAATATTCAGAAAAAAATGAGTGGCTAATACCTACCACATAAAAGAATCTCTAAATATATTATGTTGAGAGAAGGAGGCCAGACATCAAAGAGTAAATGTTTTCAGGTTCTATTTATATGAAATTCCATTATAGGCAAAGCCAATCTCTAGGAGCATACAGCAGACACGTGATGGATTTTTGCAGAGCACAGGAAGGTGCTCTGTGTGGGAAGGTACACAGGGACCCTGGAGAACCAAAATGTCCCATACTCAATGATGGCTGTGATAACATGAGTACATGCACTCATCAGAGTCATGGTACTGTGATTTAGAACATCTATATTTGATGTGGTATGAGGTATGCCTCAACATAGTTGAGTTTTAAAACTCCCACTAACCAAGGCACAAAGAGCAGCCTTCAGTCACAAATGTTTAGAGAGCTACCAGGTAAATGGGAACTTCACATTGTGACCAGTGTCACTCACCTGGGAGATAACATATCAGTATCTTCTAGAATCACATTCAGATGGATTCAATATGGAACTAAGTGTAACAGCATTTTTTGTTACCAAAGGGTTTTATTTAAGTTTTTATTGGTACATTTTATATACACATCATGATCACAATCAACATTGAGACTTTGTACTAGTACATGACATGACTTAATTCTCATTTTTTCCATTCCCCTGTACCTCTCAGTGCCCCCCCATTATGTACATAAGCTTTCCTTTTTTTAACCATCAAATGTTTTCTTTCCCTCTGTACTATCTGCATATATCTGACATCCTGAAAACAGATGCTGATAAAAGATTTCCAATGGACGCACAGTCTCCAACCATCCCATGGCTCATAGCCCTCTGAGTTTGCAGTAGCAAACTCAGGGCTTGGACAAGTGGAAGCAAATTATTCCACTTCTATTTTCTGAGGACATTTAAGTGATTGAAGCCCACTGGGGAAGTGGCAGCCCTGGCCTTTGTGTTTACTTCATTGTGATTGCAGTTCCATTTAGAAACAGAGAGAATGACCCCAGGCAGCAATGTGGGTGTAGACCAGGAATTTCAGCCACATGCATCATAGTCCAGGGAAGGCAGACTGGAGAAAGTACAGAGGACTCCATCCTCTTTGGAGAGTAAGAATGTAGTTATCTGGAGAAGGGCTGCCTGTGTCCACAGAGTGCCTCTTAGGTTTTAGGTGACATGAGAAGCTATTTCAGGATGTAATCTGAGAGAATCTTAGTCCTGTCCACATTTTAAAAGCAGAATTGCTTTGGCTTCTATGAGAATAGAAGTCAGAAGGGTCAGGGATTTAGCTCAGTGGTTCAAGCACCTGCCTAGTATGAGGTCTTGAGTTCAATCCTCGGTAACAAAAAAAGAGAGAAATATGACTCAGAGAAGATCAAAGGTGGGGTGGGGAGACCAGTTGAGGAGACCAGAGGAAAGATTACCATTCTTAGTTGCTCGAGGTACCTAACAAAATGCCATATAGTAGGGGTTTAAGTAATAAAATCTAATTTCTCACAGTTAAGGAGGCTGGAAATCAATGTCATGGTGCCAACTTAGTCGAGTTCTGATGCAATTTTTCTTCCTGGCTTGCAGGTGGCCCTCTTTTTTGCTCTGTCCTCACATGGAGGAAAGAAAACTCTGGAGTTTCTTCACCCTTTTTTTTTTTTTAATTAGAGCTTTACCCTTATGACAGCTTATAGACCTAATTATGCCCTAAAGGTTATTACTACTACAGCATTGAATTGAGGATGAAGGCTTCAACATGTGAAATGAGAACGTTAGAGGAATACAAAAAGTCTTTTCATAACAGTTATGGCAGATCGGAATAGGTGATAGCCGTCAAATAGAAAAACACTCATAAAGTAAAACTGACAAGACTTAGTGAATTACTGACTTCAGGAGGTGAGGGAAAGGGAGCTGTTAAAAACACCGCCTCACTTTCCATCCTGAGTAAATGTGTGGATGATCACATCATTTACAGTAAAAGAAAACAGGGAAGAAATAAACTGGGCAAATATGCAACTTATTCATTCCAGAGAAAATTAATTAATTTCACATTATATGTAAAACACACCTTTTAAAAAGACGTAGAATGATGCTACCCGATAGGATAATCTACCTTAAATAAATACATCTACTATGATGATAATAAGTTATTTATTTCTGGTAGCCAAATGGAACGCTATGCTTCTTCTATTCATTATTTCATTTTCAAATTTCATTCATATCTCTATGCCCTGAATATTATAATCCTCTCTTTACAGATGAGCTAGCACAGTACAGAACAATTAATAAGCTTATTATCAGGTCAGAGCCTTGGCAGAGCAGATACAGGGCAGGCCAGGTGCTAAACAGCTGCAACCTGTAACTTGCCCATCTGCCCAGGGGGAGGTGCTCTATCATCCGTGCTGCCTTTGCCTACGCATTGACCCCCTCACCAAGTGGATGCAAAGCCTTCCTAGTAACGCAGATTCCAGGGATCAAATGAGCTTCTGAAGAGCATCAGTGGCTCTAGACACCCACTGTAGGCTCAGGTGAACAGAGGAAGCCTCATTGCCCAAGAATCACTTGGCTAAATACAGCAAATTTGCTCATTAAAATTTTGAAAAACTTAGTAAGAGACAA
>PVIC010014391.1:23874-37142 GCA_004025085.1 Thryonomys swinderianus | reverse complement strand
TTTCAGCAATCCTCCTGCCTCAGCTTCCAGCATCCTGGCATCACAAGTATACATCATCACACTTGGCATTTCTATATAATTTAATTAATATATATTACTAGTCCAAGAGATATCACAGGAGTGTTGTGATACCAACAAATATCACAAAAAGCAGTTAAAGGCAATATGTTATACTGTAGATTCTGAAAACAATTCACCTTTCTAGCCATTTTCATCTATAAAGATAAATCAATTTTCCTCACAGCTCCACCATGCACCTCACCTCTTGTTCCCACTGAATTTGAACTCTTTACCTCCTGTTTGATTATCTCAGTTTCTTTGTAGTCAAAACCAGTACTCTGCTTTAGGAAGGAATATTTTTGGCTTCTGCTTTATTAGCTTGAGCCACAGAGTGAAGAGGATGAGTCTGACTTCCACACAGTCCTGCAGAACACACCCCCATACTCAGTACATACAAGTGAGGCCAGACTCCTTCCATGGGCACATGCCTACAGCAGGCTGGGAGGGCAAACCCAAGTTCTCACGTGAAGGTCCTAGATGAGATCTGACTTCACCAGTGTGGGGTTCATGGTATGGGATGACTACCTGGCTCTCAAGTAACACTACAGATGACCACCTGGGTCTGAATGGGCCCCAGTCACACACTGCAGGTGTTTCGTTCCACAACCTTACCCAAGAAATCCACACTTGGTGTTCCAGCTGAGAGGCTCAAGGACCAGGGAGAGAGCAAGCTGTTGGACCAGCAGGTGTTAAAGACAGGAAATTAACACCCATAAGTTGTCTCTATTCTCCTAGAGAGGGTGAGAGGTGCTATCTGCCAGTTTCCATGCATGGCATTTCCAGCCAGCCTGGAATAAATGCAGCTGCTTAGGGACATAAAAAGCGAAAGAAAAACAAACATAAACTTAGGGTTTTAAAAAGAAGCAGGTGGGGAGTCAGCATGGATTATCAGCTTTCAGAATTCATACAGATCACTAAATAAAAATGGATGAAGTAAATGGGACAGCAAAGAGGACTGTTCCAAGTTGTTCCACAGTTTACAAAGGATCTCTCTCTAAACAAAGACAGAAATCTTTTTTTTTTTTTTTGGAGACAGGGTCTCGCTTTGTAGTTCAGGCTGGCTCTGAGCTCACTATGTAGCCCAGGCAAGCCTCAAACTCAGCAATCCTCCTGTCTCTGCCTTCCGAGTGCTGGGATTACAGGCATGAGCCACCACGCCCCACACTGTGGTATGTGGTATTGATTGCTGGTGGGCGGGAGTCTCCACGTCCAGCCTTGTATGTGGTTACTGGGGATCAAACTCGGGACCTTGCGCTTGCGAGGCAGGCGGGCCCAAAGACAGAAATCTTAAAGAAAACTTGAAGAAAGCTGCCACCTCCACAGGTATGGGTTTTTGTTGTTGTTGTTTTGAGCTAGGGTCTTGTTTTGTGGTTCAGCCTGGCCCTGAGGTCACTATGTAGCGCAAGCAAGCCTCAAACTCTACAATCCTCCTGCCTCTGCTTCCTGAGTGCTGGGATTACAGGTGTGAGCCACCAAACCTGGCACTGTGGTACATGGTACTGATTGCTGGTGGGCATGAGTCACCACACCTGGTTATTGCTGTATATAGTTACCAGAGATTGAACCAGGAAGTTTGCCCAGGGACCTTGCACTTGGTAGGCAGGCACTGCAACCACTGAGCTAAATCTCTGGCCCAAAGAACTTTTCTTTTGAGAGAGAGGATTTCATTATGTAATTCAAACTGGTTTTGAACTCACTAAATAGCCCAAACAGACCTTGAATTCACAGCAATCCCGTCTGAGCTTCCTGAGTACAGGGATTACAGGTTTGTGCCACCAGGCCCACCAACAAAGAATTTAAAATATTAAGTAAAACAGCAGGTCCTGTTGGTGCTGGACTTTTTTTTTTTTTTTTCCATAAGAAGAAAGGAGGGCTGGAGATTTAGCTCAGTGGTTCTGGTGCCTGCCTTATAAGCCCAAGGTCCTGAGTTTGATTCCCGGTAACCACATACAATGCTGGGCGTGGTGATACCACAGTGCTGGGCGTGGTGGCTCACGCCTGTAATCCCAGCACTCTGGGAGGCAGAGGCAGGAAGACTGCTGAGTTCCAGGCTTGCCTGGGCTACATAGCGAGCTCAGGGCCAGCCTGAACTACAAAGCGAGACCCTGTCTCAAAAAAATGAAAAAAAAGAAGAAAGGAAACAGGTAAGAAATAAGTTAAAAACTTGGAAGAAGGATGACATGGTCAACTTTTTCTTGAAATGAAAATGCTTAGTAGAACTGACAGGAAGGTGCTGGTCCCCCGGGTTAAATGAGTCTCTGATTGTTCACGGTCAGCCCTCTGCTAATATTTCTGCTTTAGCACTTAGTAGAGTAGCCACTGTCCTATAGCCATTTATGAGCATGATAGTCTACTCAGTAGGTGGTTTGCTTATGGAAGAGAGAGCATATTTTTCGAATAATACTATGCTATGTAACAAGAGCAGCTCATTAAATCCTGAGTCAAATGGCTGATAAACTAGCTGAGCACTCCGCTGTAATCAGTGACTACAAGTTGATTTACTTCCCTCTATTACTAATAACTCCAGATCAAGGGTTACACATCAGGGGGACAAATACATCTTGGGCAAGTACAAGGTCCTGATTTCCATCTCTGTACCAAGAAAAAAAATTAAAGGGAATAATTAACATCTATTGAACACTTACTATGTGCCACACAGTATTATTCTTTTTTTTTCTTTTGGTTTTAGTTTTTTGAGACAGGGTCTCACTATTCTGGGCGGGCCTTGAACTCACTATGCAACCCAGGCTCACCCTGAACTTGCAGTAAGCGTCCGGCCTCAGTCTCCTGCATTATGGGATGTCAGGCTTGGACCACCACACCCTGCTCCCACATAATATTATTTTAAGTGTTTCACATATGCAGGTTGAGTATTCTTTATCTGAAATTCTTGAGATTAGAAGGGTTTTAGACTTCAGATGTTTTTTTCTTTTCAGATTTTGAAATATTTGCACAGATACATAAAATGAAATGTCTAGAGGATGACTTAAGTCAAACAAAATTTGTTTCAGGGCCGGAGGGTTAGCTCAGTGGTTCCGGCGCCTGCCTCGCAAGCCTAAGGTCCTGAGTTCGATCCCCGGTAACCACATAAAATGCTGGGCGTGGAGACACGCCCACCAACAATCAACACCGCATACCACAATGCCAGACATGGTGGCTCACGCCTGTAATCCCAGCACTCGGGAGGCAGAGACGAGAGGATTGCTGAGTTCGCGGCGGCTTGCCTGGGCACCATAGTGAGCTCAGGGCCAGCCTGAACTACAAAGCGAGACCCTGTCTCAAAAAGCAAAAAAAAAAAAAAAAAATTTGTTTCATATGTACATAGCCTAAAGGTAATTTTATACACTATTTTAAATAATTTTGTGCATGAAACAAGGTTTTACCATATGGGATTCTCCACTTCCAGTACATATCACGTCAGTGCTCAAAAAAGTTTTGGATGAGGGGGAGGGTAGATAACTGTAATCTCAACTACTCCAGAGGTTGAGACAGACATCTCAATTTCAAGGCCAACCTGGGCAAAGTAAACCAGTAAGATCTTGGGGTGGGGCTGGGGGGATGGTGGCTCATGTCTGTAAGGAGGATCCCATTTTAGGCCAGCCTGAAATACAAAGCAAGACCCACCTTGCCAAAAAAAAAATTACTGGCTAGGAATACAGCCCAATGCTAAAGCACTTGCTTGGCATATGTGAGGTGCTAGGTTCAATCCCATTACCACAAGAAGCTAAACTATAAATTTTGAATTTCTGAGTATTTTAGAATTTCAGATTAAGGATGCTCCAACTATATTACATTTATCCTTAAAATATCCTGTATGGGGCTGGAGATTTAGCTCAGTAGTTCCAGTGTCTGCCTAGCAAGTACAAGGTCCTTGGTTCGATCCCCAGTAACCATATACAATAATATCAGGCATGGTGACTCACACCCACCAGCAATCAATACCACATACCACAGTGCCAGGCATGGTGGCTCACATCTGTAATCCCAGCACTCGGGAGGCAGAGACAGGAGGATTGCTGAGTTTGAGGCTTGCCTGGGCTACATAGTGAGCTCAGGGCCAGCCTGAACTACAAAGAGAGATCCTGTCTCAAAAAAAGATAAAAAATTCTGTGTGCTAAGCACTACTCTTAGGTATACTGTACAGAAGAAGAAATAAAGACCCAAAAGGTAACATAATTTATCCAACATTATACCTCTAGGAAATAGTAAGATGAATATCTGAACTTAGACTGTCTCCAAAGCCCAAACATTTTCTGAGACAGGGTCTCACTATGTGATCCAGGGTGACCTAGAGCTCACCAGGACCCTCCTGCCACATGCTTCCAAGTGCCAGGACTGCCAATGTGCAACCCCATGCCAGGCCAAGAGCCCCATCTCTTCCTTTTGCTCATTGCCTCTTAAGCAAACTCTTCCCTGCAAAAGAAAAGCTGGGACACCTTCAGAGCTTTTTCAAACTGTATAGGAAGATGCTCTGGTCTACACTCATGTTTGAACTACAGCTCCCTTAGTTAACCCATCAGGACTGGAAGTTAAAATCCTAGGGGAATCATTAAATCCTCAGTGGGAGGCAAAAAATAAAAAAACAAACAACAACAACAAAATCAGGCCATTCCTAGTGCAGGGCGTGGTGGCTCATGCCTGTAAACCCAGCACTCGGGAGGCAGAGACAGGAGGATTGCTGAGTTCGAAGCTTGCCCGGGCTACATAGTGAGCTCAGGGCCAGCCCGAACTACAAAACAAGACCCTGTCTCAAAAAAAAAAAAAAAAAAAAAAAAAAAATCAGGCCATTCCTTGGTTGGACTGTAATCTCCCTGAAGGCTTTTATTATCTTGTAATGGCTAAAGTACCCTAGAAGAGGCTAAGTATTTAGAAAGTGTTCTGTACATTTCAAAGTGACATTACAGAAAGGACACATGGTTAAAGCAGCAGTGGCAGTTTCCTGAAGAAAAAACAAAGGCACAGACAAACTGAGTCACACACATTAAAGACAGAGAAAAGTTCACTGACAGCATCCAATATTTTTCCCTGAAGCCTGAAGAACTACAGATATTCCAAGTTTAATGACCAGGTTCTGACCTACTGCTAGGTCACCACCAAAACTAGTCAGTAAGTAAGCTGGATATAGTATAAACATTATAATATTCAGAACAAAGAAACTTTATAACTTTGCCTTATTTGCCTAACTTATATACATTACTGTAATGTATAACATTAAATATAAAAAACTACAGTGTCATACTGTGCAGCACATTCGGCAAAAAGTACAGTAGTATATAAACAAGGTGTACTGTACAAAAAAGACATTGAGGCTGTCATCAACAAGATGTATAGAACTATACAAAAAAAATGATAGGTGCTAAGTCTGAGTAGCAAGTTAAGTCTGAATAGTAGGTCACAGTTAAGTCCAAACTGTCATTAAACAGGAAGGTTGTTAAGAGGAATATCTGCATTAGACATCCTGTTATCAAAATAGTTCAATGAAAATGATTTGTTTTTCTTAAGAATACATGTTGTCCATCAATTTTTAGAGTAAAACATAGCAGCCACCAATAAATCATTTTATCAGTTGGGATCAAGCAATATTGATCCCTTATACGTTAGTAAGGGCAGGGATGAAAATTATTCAAAAAATCCAGGATACTTTATGATATAGCAGTGACAGAGAAAGTGCTCATCAATGATCATGACTGCAAAAAGAAGCAATCCAGGTATAATCTTTAGCAAATCACATGCCCTTTCCTGGCACCTTAGCTGTTTCCTGAATTCTTCAAGGTTACATTGGTCACACAGCTGATACTGCTGGGAGCTGGGGTTTGAATGTACAATTTTGCCTCATAAAGAAGGAGTTTCTGCAGGTTTTTGCAACACATCAATGAAACTAAAATACTATTTACAAGATATCACAGAACCACAAACCTCCTTGCCTCTGTAGAAACCACTGGAAATGCTGAATATCCTTGACAACGAAGTGGCATGAGTGGAGCCACTGTTCTGTCTACCTCTGCAGGTAATACTTTGGCGGAGAGAAAGACATAAAATATGTAGTAAAGGAGCTGACTAGTCAGGAAAGTAAGACAAAAACGCATAAAACAATCATACAGCCAGAGTAACAATGATAATTAATTATGTTTCCTGTGACTTGCAAATGTATACATAGCCCTTGAGGAAATATTTTCTCCTACATGATGAGACATTTCTACATTATCAAAAAGTTTCAGGGCCGGAGATTTAAGTGGTTCTGGCGCCTGCCTCACAAGCGCAAGTCCCTGAGTTCGATCCGGTAACCACGTAGAATGCTGGGCGTGGTGACTCCCGCCCACCAGCCATCAATACCACATACCACAGTGCTGGGCGTGGTGGCTCACGCCTGTCATCCCAGCACTCAGGAGGCAGAGACAGGAGGATTGCTGAGTTCGAGGCTTGCCTGGACTACCTAGTGAGCTCATAGTACATACGTTACAATACTCAGAACAAAGGAATGGTCAGAGGAAACTACATCTTGATTAAACTCACAAACTTGATCTTAGCCAAAAGCCTGAGATGTGACTGACTTTACTTTTGTTGCCTCTTACAGGCAGTACTGTAAGGTAAAACAGAACATAAAAGCTATAGTCTTGTACAGTACAATCAGTAAAAATTATAGTATAATATACTACAAAAAATTGATATGGAGGCTCTATTAACAAGATGTACAGAACTGTAAAAAAAAAAAAAAAGACTCACTGGAAGTCCAGGGGCAGATCCAAAAGTCTGAACAGTCTAGCCAGGCGTGGTGGCTCATGCCTGTAATCCCAGCACTCGGGAAGCAGAGGATGGAGGATTGCTGAGTTTGAGGTTTGCCTGGGTTCCATAGTGAGCTCAGGGCCAGCCTGACCTATAATATAAGCCAGACCCTATCTCAAAAAAAAAAAAAAAAAGTCTGAACAGTCTTTATCCAAGTAGGTTGTTAAATGAGGAATATCTATATAGGCAATTCGGTATAGAACCCAGAAGCATACCTCTCACTGCTAGTATAAAGAGATGCACTGGGATAAGGAGGGGGTAAAGGGCTGGGATACAGCATAAGAATACTCCAGTGATTGGTACACACCAAGTAAGTAAAAGGCCCTGGGTGCTGCCAGGCAGCTGGGAAGGCTGTGTTCTCTGGGAGGAGCACTGATTTACTTCTGTTTCCTAGGAAATCAAACCAGTCCCTTATCATCTTCACTTTCTCCACTGGAGCAGAAGGAAAGGTAATTGAGTTAATTATTAAAGCAGCACAGTTAGTTGGTACTACCACCACTAATTGTCCATTTATCTGGGGTTTATAAAGAGCTATCTTAATTGATGTTGATTTGGAACGTGCCACTCACTTTATTTGCCTGGCTACTGGGTACCAGAAGGGTACAAAGCAGGGAGATAAAGAGCTCAGCCAATGAGATAAAAGGTCCAACGTCAGAATTGTTGTTCATTTCCATTCATAATTCAGCAAAACCATGATGGACTTCAAATGTATTAACTGTCATTTATCTTCTCAGATTGGCTAATCAATGTACAGATCTAAAGACTGAAAATTAAGCATTTTGTTGTACTAGATATGTAATATTAAGTTGTGAAATCAGGCTAGTTCCTAAAAGTCAGTAAGTCTGAGGTTCCAGATGTCCAGGGATGTTGATCAGTCTAGCCTAGAGGCCTCCTGAAATCAATTCCCTACAGTACTAGCCAAGGAGAGTGGGGGCAGTCAGACACATTGAAGAGACAATACTGGTATTTTTAACAAATATGAGAGGGGCAAAAGACAACCAAAAATAAAGTTGACAAGGACAAATATTATTGAGAATGGGGTAGTTCTGTCTCACATCAATCAGACAAAAGGACAAGATTATATAAAGTAAAACAACTGTTGGGTATATGCTATATGACAACAGCACAAACAGCTACAGAGCTACAGTGTAGCAATGCTTCTGTGTCTTATGAGAATTAAGTGTCTATAAATCTGAAGGAGATCCTTCCAAAATACAGTTCAAAACTCAAAAGATATTAAAATTGCACATTAGATGGTATCTAATAGTCATCATAAGACACGAATAAAACATTTTTTTTTTTTTTTTTTGTGAGACATGGTCTCGCTTTGTAGTTCAGGCTGGCCCTGAGCTCACTATGGTGCCCAGGCAAGCCACCGCGAACTCAGCAATCCTCCAGTCTCTGCCTCCCGAGTGCTGGGATTACAGGCGTGAGCCACCACATCCGGCATTGTAGTATGCAGTGTTGATTGCTGGTGGGCGTGTCTCCACGCCCAGCATTATATGTGGTTACCGGGGATCGAACTGAGGACCTTGCGCTTGTGAGGCAGGCGCCGGAACCACTGAGCTAACCCTCCGGCCCATGAATAAAACATTTTAAAAACATAAAAAAAGTAAAATGATAGATAAAAATCAATAATGACAACATTGATAATAACATTAAGTTTGAACACACCAAATCAGAAATAAGATTTGACTGCAAATTTGACTTTCAAGATATACACTTTAGATTCAAAGATCTAAACAGGCTGAAAGTAAAAGGATGGGGAGAGATGTATCATACAATCAATAACCAAAAGAGATCAAATATGTATACTAATTAAGACAAAAATATTACTAGAGGCAGAGGGACATTTTTTTTTCTTTTTTTTTGAGAAGGGTCTCTCGCTTTGTAGTTCAGGCTGGCTCTGAGCTCACTATGTAGCCTAGGCAAACTTTGAACTCAGCAATCATCCTGTCTCTGCCTCCCGAGTGCTGGGATTACAGGCGTGAGCCACCACACCCAGCACTGTGGTGTGTGGTATTGATTGCTGGTGGGCGTGAGTCACCACTCCCAGCATTGTATGTGATTACTGGGGATGGAATTTAGGACCTTGCGCTTGCGAGGCAGGCGCCGAACATAGAGGGACATTATATAATGATAAAAAGCTGTAAGAAAAAAAGTTGTAAGAATTATGAACATATATACATCTAATAACAAAATCCAAAAAAATACACAAATCATAAACTGGCAGGGGCCGGAGGGTTAGCTCAGTGGTTCCGGCGCCTGCCTCACAAGCGCAAGGTCCTGAGTTTGATCCCCAGTAACCACATAGAATGCTGGGCGTGGAGACACGCCCACCAACAATCAACACCGCATACCACAATGCTGGACGTAGTGGCTCACGCCTGTAATCCCAGCACTCGGGAGGCAGAGACAGGAGGATTGCTGAGTTCGCAGCGGCTTGCCTGGGCACCATAGCGAGCTCAGGGCCAGCCTGAACTACAAAGCAAGACCCTGTCTCAAAAGCAAAAAAAAACAAAAACAAAAAAAAGAACTGGCAAAACTGTGGGGATAAAGACACACAATATCTGGAAATTTCAGTATCACACAAATAATAAATAGGACCAGAGGACAGACTACCAGCCAGGATAGATAGAACTTGAACAACACTATAAACAAAGTAGATCCATCTGCAATCAAATGCTCTACCACTGAGCTATACCCCCTACGTAGCTCTATCGGACACATACAGAACTCCACCTAGGACAGGAGAACATAGCTTAGTGGTAGAGTACGTGCCTAGCATGTATGAGACCCTAGGTTCAATCCCAGCACCATGGGGGTGGGAGGGCAACACCCAACTCTACTCAATAATAGACAGTTTTCTCAAACACATAGGCAACATTTTCCAGGGTAGCTCATAAAGTTAGCCAAAACGTTCTAATAAATTTAAAATAACTGAAATCATGCAAAGAATATTCTTAGGCCACAGTGAAATTAAATAAGAACTCACTAACAGAAGGAAATAGGAGCAATTTACAAACATGTAAAAATGGACAACATACTCTTAAACAACTAATGGGTCAAAGAAAAAATCATAAGAGAATTAAAGATGACTGGGCATAAAGCCATCTCTAGCCCAAGACACTTGACGAGGCTCCAATGACCTGTGAGCAGGAGCAAGAAAATTCTGACATTCCCCATTGATTTTAATCAAAATAGTAAATTAAGGCCCACATCTACTAGAAGCAGATGCTCATTAGGATGAAAGTCAAAAAGATTATGCAGGGCAGATAACTAATACCCTACATGACCCAGGTCCCTATTCCTCAGAAGTTTTTGTTCTTCCAGTAATTACCAGGAGGCTGTCAAATGCCAGGGCTTCTCATTTCACTTTTATGAAGCCTCAAATATGCAGGAAAATATTTTAAGCTTAACAATCTTTTGGCAGATATTCCCTACTTGATGAACTCAAGCAAAACAGCACAGAAGACCGAATGGAGGTCTTATGAGTCAGGCAGACCTGACTGAAAGTTCAAGTCTGCTTCTCACAGTGTTATACTGGCCAAGTGGTATAACTTTTCTGAGCCTTAGTTTTCTTCCCTACAGAATGGAAATGGCACTACGATTAAAGAAGATAACATGAGAAAGTGTGCCAGATGGTACCTGGCCCACAGCAGGCTGTCACTTCCTTCATTTCAGTTGCTAAAACTACAATAGCTAAAGCAGCCTCCTGGTGCTCCCTAGACTGCTGTGTGTTTCCCCAAACATACATTTGGTAGAGCGATAGTAGCTTTAAATGTATTTACAACTCTCTAAATATGGGCCCAAATCAATTCTGACCTGGGTTGATGAGTTGCTGAAACCCACAAGGAACCTACACAATTGCTGAGGAGGCATGACGCCAAGGGCAAAGAGATGAGGATGATCAGACTATTGAGATTCCTGCTTGGTAGCTTCCATTTTCTGTTGAGAGAGGAAACCACCCCACTGTACGGAACTGGGCAATTATGAGTTAAGTGTGTTACAGGCAACTGTTAAGTAGGTAACTATGTTCTTGGTAGGCTGTACCTGAGTAGCTATGACAACTTCTGTAATCTGTCACCAAAGGACATAATGGACTCAGAAAGTCATGCCAGAACTTTTTGCTTCCCCCCTCTCCACTGCTTTGCTTTGTGTAAATCCTGCTTGCTATATTCCCAGGAAAACTCCAATAGAATTAAGTTTCACAGATGTAAAAAGCAGTATATAAAGAAGTGCAAACTTCTATTCAGGGTCCTCGAGACAGACAGGAATTACTTGCTAAGCCACTGACATTAAAAACCGCTTTTGCTCCCATCTTCGTGTTAAGAGTGGTCTGTTCAGGGTCCTCACAGTTTCCTGCTTTACAATTATCATTCCTAGCTCTTCTGGGAGGAAAAAAGACCAAAAGATCTTAATTTTTTAAATCCTATTTTGTTGATGTTTCTGAACAGCTTCTGTTAGGGACCACTAGATACTCACATGTGACCAGACCAATGATTACATCTATTAACACTGCACATATGTGTCTGTTTGTCCCTCCATGCCTGCCAAATTTCCATGCTTCACTACTCCAAGAAGCTACTCATGGTATAAAGGTTCCAATAATATTTCGAGCCATGAGATAAACAGGAAGATTAAGTGTGGCTTGCCACTGAGACTGAGCTATAGCAGGGCAGGCTCAGATCCATCTTTATCTACCTCCTAGTCTAGAACACTGCCTGGCACATAACAGCTGCAGAACAAATATGTGCTGCATATAATTGTTCAGGGACCATCACAACCTCATTCCAATCATACAAGAGAAAGTGCCTTTCCAGGAAAATTGGGAGTGCTTACTACTTAAAGGCCAATTTCTGTTTCATCTGAAAAACCATTATTATAGCAGTTCAATTACCAGATCACAAGTAAGTTTAATAAAAGCAAAACATCTGTATCCAGGAGGATGACAAGTCTTGGGAAAGGGCTATTACATAAGATTTTTCTCAGCAAGCACCACTGGGTCATAAAATGCCATGTCTAGGAGCTACTTAAAATGGAGGAATTAAGTAAGAAAAAATCTGAAGGTCAGTCAAGTTCCCTAAGAGCTCCTTTTCTCTTCTTGATTAAGGTTCTGAATAAAGAATGCTAATTTGATGCTTTGTCTGTTAAACAACGTAGGGAGGTAGACTAGGCAAGCAGCTTGGTGTGCTGCCCTGAAGCCTGCTGCCTGGGCCCAGCTAGGGCTCCAATGTGGCCAGGCCAAACCATGCTGTAGGACTTGATGTCCTGGGCTTCAGTTCTCACTATTATTACTTAGGTAACATCACCATTTCATAGAACTACCATACCACAGGACAGAAATGGATTGTATAAAGTATACCTAATATGTACCAATAAGCTCAATAAAGGGGAAAAAAAGAAATGAAGTGTGTCTAAAGCACTTAAAAGCAAATGCTCAATAAATGTTAAAAATTTTTGTTTGTGGGCCGGAGGGTTAGCTCAGTGGTTCCGGCGCCTGCCTCACAAGCGCAAGGTCCTGAGTTCGATCCCCGGTAACCACATAGAATGCTGGGCGTGGGGACACGCCCACCAACAATCAACACCGCATACCACAATGCCGGACGTGGTGGCTCACGCCTGTCATCCCAGCACTCAGGAGGCAGAGACAGGAGGATTGCTGAGTTCGCGGCGGCTTGCCTGGGCACCATAGTGAGCTCAAGGCCAGCCTGAACTACAAAGCGAGACCCTGTCTCCAAAAAAAAAAAAAAAAATTTTTGTTTGCTTGTTTTTTTGGTGATACTAGGGATTGAACTCATGACCGTGCATTTGCAAGGCAGGCAGTGACACCACTGAACTAAATCTTTGCCCCATTAAAGTATTTCTTCTGTTATTATTGGCATTTTCTCAAGGAAAGACAAAAATGACACAATTATCAAGAGAATCTAGAGCAATGATGATGAACCTTATAGAACTTCCAGATAACAAACAGCCTGCTGTGGCCCACGTGCCACAGGTTTGCCACCACTGATCTAGAGAACACTCAAGTAGCTACAAATGATAAGAGCGTTAAAGCAAAGTCCAATAGGCTCTCTAAAGTGCATCTTGAGTTAATGAAAGCAACCGGCTCAATTGTGAACAAAAATCATATGCTAATGTAACTCAGTGAGGTTCATAGAGATGAGATTTCCTGCTCCTATGAACATTTAGCATCATTTGATAGAGAACTTTTCTCAGTAATCCACATCTGTAGACACCTGCCTGCTGGAATACAGCCCCTGTATTCAAAGACATTCATAAACACAAGTAGGCCACTGGTCAGACCACCACCATAAGGAAGGAATAGGAAGTGGAGGTGAGTTATTACAAGCAAGAAGGACAAACACAATATAAAGCTTTTTCCAAAGGAGCTAAATGCCAAGGTGATGAGATTTGCCAGCAGT
>PVIC010014391.1:13103-23774 GCA_004025085.1 Thryonomys swinderianus | reverse complement strand
AGGCCAGCGCAGGGCCTACAAAGCTTTGGCAACAGTCAGAGAAGCCCCTGAGGATTCCAGGATTTCCAGGCCTCAATGTTGTGCCAAGGATGCTACTCTGGGGAGGTCAGATCAAATGGGCCACCAGCTGTCACTAATCCTCAACCTGTCTCACCAGATCCCTCTGTACCTTTAACTACTACATGACACAGGTTTTCCACAAAAGAATGTTGTAGGTTTTTTCATTTGTCTGTTTTGCTTCTGTAGTGCTGGGAATCAAACCCAGGGCTTCATGACAAATAACCACTCTGTACTGAGCACCGTATCTGGCCCCAAAATTTTTCATACAAATACTTATTAAGTTATAACTAAATGTAGCTTGACTTTTATACTTTTTATGCATTCTCCTAGATAAATTTACAAGTTAGTAGTGTAGGGAGGGAAGGGAAATAATCTTTGTCATCAGAAGTGGCTGCATACATCATGTCTCATAGCCTGGTCACATAAAACTTCAGAGCTCATAAAAATCACCCTAGCAACCGGGTGTGGTGGCTCACACCTATAATCCCAGCACTTGGGAGGCAGAGACAGGAGGATTGCTGAGTTCCAGGCTTGTCTGGGCTACATAGTGAGCTCAGGGCCAGCCCAAACTATGAAGTGGGACTCTGTCTCAAAAACAAAACAAAACAAAACAAAAAAAATCACCCCAGCAAAGCTTCTCTGCCCATTGTCTATTCTGCAGAAAGTTCTAATACAGCTCCATGGGTCTTTCTCCCTCTTCGTTCTTCCAAAGAGTCTACTCCATATGCTGGCAGAGTTGGGAGAGGTGTATGTTAAGCTCATAATTAGATCACAAGATCTGGCTCGTGAATATTTCCACAACCCAAATATGAACAAGACACCTTATTGTTCAATTAAAAGCATAGCCAATATTTAATTGCTGGATTAAAAAAACAAACGGTTTAAACATTTTAAACAAAATGCCTGAAGGAAGTAGGAAGAGGAAAGAAAAGTTTTTTCAACCCTGTTGTTTCCCACTTCAAAGTAAGGAACTGAGAAGGGGACCCCAAACAGTTTTCATCCAAGAGACTATCACACCAACACAGATAAAGGGCAGAAAAGTTTATTCAGCTCTCTACCACCTCACAATGTAAAAACCCAAAGAAATATTGCCTTACCTGCCAGGACCCTGTTAACAGAAGAGTGTGTAGCCAAGCCAGGCTGTCCACGTTCATGAAAAATCCCAGCATAAGGCAAGTATTCAGGCAGCAAAAAACGCCTATAAGAAGAAATTGTGTGTGAAAAGCCTACTGAAGACTACCACAAAACAAGGAAATGCTATTTGCCTTCAAAATTCTAGGCTAAGGGATACACTATACCTAAAGAACCCTAAACCTAAGAAACTCAGACAAATGTGAAAATTCCCAGGATTTGTCCTGTCACAATTTTTATCTCCTTACTGCCCTTCTTCTACAGCAACCCCACCCTTGGCCCAGGGATTTAGCTTAGGGGCACCGCACCTGCACTTGCAAATACAAAATCCTGAGTTTGATCCCCATACCAAATACATACATATATACATACATACATACATAAAATTAATGATAAAGTAACCACACCCAATGCCTCCAAGGCTTTTGTCTTTGAACAAAACACTCCTAGATCTACTTTTCTCTTTGTTGTGGCTAATCATCTCCTGTCAAATC
Organism: Thryonomys swinderianus; assembly: GCA_004025085.1. Taxonomy (NCBI): domain Eukaryota; kingdom Metazoa; phylum Chordata; class Mammalia; order Rodentia; family Thryonomyidae; genus Thryonomys; species Thryonomys swinderianus. The sequence goes on along the minus strand of PVIC010014391.1, from coordinate 22,089 downwards.
TTCAAGTGTCAGGGTGGGAATATAAACTCACTAGAAAATAATTTCAGGGGGGAGGTAGGGGAAGGGAAAAATAAGAATTAAATTGTATCATATACTGGTACAAATTCTCAATGTGGAATGTAATTGTGATGTGTATATATAATGTACCAATAAAAAATAATAATTTCAGGTACAGATAATCCAAAGATTCTAAAGTAGGTTTAAAACTAAATCCTAACCTCCCTCTGTTCACAATCCAATGTTTTACCTTGGGACGAACCGTCCGAGTGAAGGTGCAGACATCCGGGCATTACGGGGGGCTCGGTGCCTGGATCTGTCACCATTATCCCTGGAGGAAACAAAAAGATTATTCATAAGAGTGTCACCAAGAAAGAACCAGGGATGGTGGCACACAGCCACAATCCCAGCATTCAGCAGGCTGAGGCAGGAGGATCATGAGTTCAAGAACAATCTGGGCGACATTCCTGACACTGTCCCAAAACAGTAAAAAGACAGAGAGGGACCAAAGAGACACAGAGATATTAAGACAGAGTAACCCACTATCCTCAGATAAATCCTTACTGAGGGGAAGGGTGGCAAAAATCAGTTGTCTGGTGGCTAACCTGGGTAGTGTGCCATTATAGTGTATTTCTGGAGAACCTCAAATAGAAACTTTTTGAGCATTTACCAATATTTCAGGAAGGAGAATGAGGATTTTCTGGAGTCAATGTGGTCTTTGAACCTGTGACACCTGCAATTGAAGCCAAGTATAGATCTTGAGATCTGGAACATAAACTTGGAAATAGTAACCTTTGGATCAAACTGATGACCTTCCATATGGAAAAATCAGTGATAAAAAAGAAAGAGACTACTATTAATTCCTTTCTGGAAAGACTGAAAAATTGACAATAGAGAACATTAGAAAATGTAATCCAAAGATAAATCATTTAAGTAAAAAGAAAAAAGTCAAGGTATTTCTTTATAGACTATTAAAGCAATTCTAATAACCAGAATGTTTCTATGATATTCCAGTACAGAAGTTAATAAAATGTTATCCCATTTAACCTTTCTAGCTACCCCATAGAGTACTATTAATTCTGTTTTACAGATAAGAAGACTAAGATTCAGACAGGGAAATACCTAAATTCACACAACTAGTTAGTGACTGAAGCAAGACTCAGGAAGACCTGACTTTAAAGCCTTGGATCTCTCTCTTTTTTATTTTATTTATTTATTTATTTTTTGAGAAAGGGTCTCGCGTTATAGTTCAGGCTGGCCCTGAGCTCACTATGTAGCCCAGGCAAGCCTCAGACTCAGCAATCCTCCTGCCTCTACCTCCTGAGTGCTGGGATTACAGGCGTGAGCCACCACGCCCAGCATTGTGGGGTGTGGCACTGAGTGCTGCTATGAATCACCACGTCCAATATCATATCATTGTATGTGGTTACCAGGATCGAACCAGGGACCTTGTGCTTGCCAGGCAGGCGGCGGAACCACTGAGCTAAATCTCCGGCCCTCTTTTTTATTTTTTCAGTACTAGGGATCGAACTCAGGACCTTGCGCCTGCGAGAGCCCTAAATCTTTCTGCTACATTTCATTGTTTCCTAAAAGAAAAGGGAGAAAAGGGACTCCACGAGGCTTTGTTTCCAATGTAACGAAGGAACAATAAGCCAAAGGGCATAGGCTGCACAGAACAGTTAATTAGTGCCTTAAACACTCCACAAAATAAATGAACTTGAGAGCTCAATTTGGGACATTTTTTGAAATCTCCCTTTAGATTACCTTCAAATCACTGAGATAATCCTCAAACTAGCCTGAAACAAAAGTTAAGGCAACACTTTGATTTTAAGTGGACCACTGGGAGCTGTACAAACCTGAAACAAAAGCCTATGAGGGCTTTTGTATTTGGTAGATTGGCTGCTGAGCATTAAGAGAAATCAATACCAGAGATATTAGAAGTTGATCCATCAGAATTTGGTTTTTATTTCTCCCCCAAAAAGAAAGCATGCTACTGTTTTCCTTAAGATGTCATATTCCTTTGACTTAAAATACTTTTGACTTGAAAAGGAAGAGTAAGGAGAAAAAGATAAAACTAAATAGAAAGTAAAAAGGGGGCTGAAAAACACAGTGAGACCAGAAGTTGTAATTAAACTTGTTGCACATGTCTATAATTCCAACACTCAGAAAGCTGAGTAAGGCAGACGCATCACAGGTTGGAGATTTGTCCGGACTACATAGCAAGTTCAATGCCAGCCTGAGCCACACAGTAAAAGAATCTGTCTCAAAAAGGGGGGGGGGGCAGAGATTTAGCTCAGTGGTTCTGGTGCCTACCTAGCAAACGAAAGGTCCTGAGTTCAATCCCCAGTAACCACATACAACAGTATCAGGTGTGGTGACTCATGCCCCCCAGCAATCAGTACCACACACCACAATGCCAGGTGTGGTAGCCCACGCCTGTAGTCCCAGCACTCGGGAGGCAGAGGCAGGAGGATTGCTGAGTTCGAGGCTTGCCTGAGCTACATAGTGAGCTCAGGGCCAGCCTGAACTACAGAGCAAGACCCTGTCTCAAAAAAAAAAAAAAAAGAGATGGAGCCGGGCGTGGTGGCTCATGCCTGTAATCCCAGCACTCGGGAGGCAGAGACAGGAGGATTGCTGAGTTCGAGGCCTGCCTGGGCTACCTAGTGAGCTCAGAGCCAGCCTGAACTACAAAGCTAGACCCTGTCTCAAAAAAAAAAAAAGGGATGGAGATGTATCTTCATGGTGGAGCACCCACCCATGGTTTCAACTGCCAGTACTGAAAGAAGGAAAAACAAAGAAAGAAAGAAAAATGCAAAGAAACAAGATGGAGAACTAAACTAGAAGGAAATGTCAGGGAATTAATCCAATGACTCTACCCCACAGCTGAGAACCACATTATGTAGCTAACAACTGGCTCCTATAGGCCCACAGAGCCACCTCCTTCTGGATGATAAAGAAACCTGTATCTGGTGTCAACTGCTGTAGCTGTCGAGGGCAAAATGGGACACCAGTGCTCTGGACAGCACTCATGAGTCGCCACCATGCAAGGGCGACACAGCACTTGGAAAGAAGCAGCAGGAAGACAACTCAAAACAATGGACAAACACAAGGGCTGGGGAGAAATGTGACTCCCTACAATGTATCACCCAACTTTTCTGGTGTTATGAAAACCTAAATGCAGCTCACTTTGATATGATCAATTTTTTCATTAAAAAGGGAGAATTAAAACTGTACATTTCTGTTATATATATATATATATTTTTTTTTTGAGATAGGGTCTTGCTTTGCAATTCAGGTTGGCCCTGAGCTCACTATGTAGCCCAGGCAAGTCTCAAACTCAGCAATCCTCCTGTCTCTGCCTCTGCTGGGATTACAGGCATGAACCACCATACCTGGCACTGTGATATGTGGTACTAATTGCTGATGGGCATAAGTTACCACACCCAGTATCGTATGTGGTTACCAGGGATCAAACTCAGGACCTTGCACTTGCTAGGCAGGTGCTAAATCTCTGACCCTATGTTATATGTATTTCACCACACACACATATACACCCACAAATTGGAGGAATGGGAAGGGCACAGAATACAGCCAGCACAAATGGCTTTAAGGTGCTTAAAGATTATTGAAGAATTTTTTTTTGAAGGAAAATAAGAATGACATCAGCTCACTTGTACACAAGCAAGTCTCAGATGAAAGACACCATGAAAAAACAATATACTCAGGGAAAGGAGTTTTTGGCGCTGGGCTTTAGCCTAACATCTTGGCTAAGGATGGAAAAGCAGGAACTAAATGGCACCTCAATTAACATGTACAGAAGCCTTCAAACTGAATGTGTTAGGACTCTTGCAAGGAAGGAGAACTGACAGGACAGGAGCCAGAACAGTTAGGAAGAGAGGAAACGTGATAAACACACAAATGAGAAACTGCCTGCCAGAAAAGAAAACAAAGGGCTACAGGAAAAAACAGCCAGCCAGACACAGTTTAGACATTTGTTACCAGAAAAATCTTGAAAATAAGAACAGGTTAAGGTGGGAAAGGTAAGAATATCCAACCAAAGGATAAGTCATACAGTAAGAAGAAAAAAGGGTAGTTTCAGCATTGGCAGAGATAGAAGCCAGACCAAGGAGACAGGTCTAAAGAGAAACCAGAGGTGAAAAGGGTAATAATTAGTCTCTAGTCTGATGTCTAGAAAAAAAATAGATTCAGAGACAAGGAATTGAGCCAGGGAAACACATTTCAATACACAGATTTGAGGTGGGAGATCTGGGGTAAGCGGAGAGGAAGATGGTAAGAGTTTGAAGAAAAGATCAAAAGAATTTAAAGTACTTAATATAATGATACATTCAGAAAATTAAGAATCACTATTCATTTTTGTGCTGACATGTGGCCAACACAAAGTAAGACTGCTTGAGCTGGAAGAAAGGACACGAAGTCAGGCAGAGACTAAATATGTGTAGATGGGAAGGTGTTTGTCAAATGAGCTGTGGGGGAGGCAGACCCAGAGTGAGAATGACAAGTGGGCTCTAACATCACACGGCCATCACCCTTTTACAGGAAAAACCAGCTCTGAAAAAGTGAAGACTGTGGTGCTGGTATATGCTGGTACTGCTCCTCCAAAACAGGAGGAACACTTTTCAGGGAAACACCAGAGAAATCCTCATCAATTTTAACAGCCAGAAGCTGCCTTAAAGTCAGCAGGACAGAAGCTCGCGGGATCATTAATGGCTTTCCCAGTTGTTGAACTCTATATCTCTGATTAATCCTCACAGGGGCCTTTAAGAAGGAGAGAGAAAAAGTCTAACATTTTCTTGTAAATGATTTTACAAAGAAAAAAACATCCTTTAAACAAGCTTTCAAGACAAGTGTTGAATAAAAAAAAATGCCTCTTCAGAACAGAAGAGACACAGCACCAGCACTTCTGCTTAATGTCTAGTATTAACTGCCCCAGAGAGGCAGTAACTTACAAGAGTAAGAAATACTATACACCTACTGAGTGCTATCTGAGTCCAGTCCAGATAGTCAAGTTGTCCTCACTCCTGAGTGACAAAGATCTCTGACTGGAACCTTTATAAAGGAATCTCTTGCATCAAACAATTCAAAAGATCACTGTCTTTTTTTTTTTTTTTGCTTTTTGAGACAGGGTCTCGCTTTGTAGTTCAGGCTGGCCCTGAGCTCACTATGGTGCCCAGGCAAGCCTCGAACTCAGCAATCCTCCTGTCTCTGCCTCCCAAGTGCTGGGATTACAGGCGTGAGCCACTACGTCTGGCATTGTGGCATGCGGTGTTGATTGTTGGTGGGCGTGTCTCCACGCCCAGCATTATATGTGGTTACCTGAGATCGAACTCAGGTCCTTGCGCTTGCGAGGCAGGTGCCGGAACCACTGAGCTAACCCTCTGGCCCTCTGTACCAATTTTTAAAAAAACAAGAAACACTTATTTCCCTGTGCTTCTCTGCTTCTACTTGATCTCCAAACAGACTAATCTTTATTCCTCTCCCTAGAGAGCACAGTGATCTTGGTCAAGTCCTTTCCTTATTGAGTGCTATTAATTAGAAGCTGAGGCCCTGATCTCAATTTCCAAGGACTACACACTTGTTAAAGAGCTTAGATTTCTGGGAAGAAGGCACAGTCCCAGCTAAAATCATTCATAGGGGACATCTCACAACACAGGTCTCTTAGAAGTTGCAGAGCCTTAATTTTCCTCCAAGGAACACTAATTTAAGAGATAATTACCACTTACAAATTCCTTTCTTCCTTTATTCTACCTTTTAATTTCATCTGCCTATATTATGCAAATCCATATTCATACTGTGCATTTTATGCTAAAAAATAAACATATAAAATCTAAGTGGTTATGTCTTCCTCCGCGTACCTCCTGGCTGTTTAATTCTTTCCTTCTGTATTTTCCCTTTTTAAGCTCAGGCACAATTCAAATATATTCTTCTTCCTTTTTCTTCTGCTATATTCACTAAAATATTCCCATATATGTGACTGGGACCTAGCTCAATAGTGCTGCATTGGCCTCACATTGCAATTTCCTGAGTTCGATCCCCACTACCAAAAAAAAGTCCTTGGTAATGAGCTAGTATTCAGGTAGGTACATATTTCATAAATATATGGAAGCTTGACAAGTATCAGAGAGCCCATTTGTAATCATCAGGATACTTGGCATTTTCTGAGCACTTTTATAGTGTTTTTGTTTTTGGGTTGTTTTTTTTTTTTTTGGTAACAGGGATTGAACTCATGACCTTGCACTTATGAGGTAGGCCCCCAAACCACTGAGCTAAATCCCCCATCTTCTGAGACTTTTATTACATCTCTACTGAGTATGAAAATAAAATCTTCTAAAGTAGTTAACACCACCCTAAAGGATCCAGGAACACTAGGGCCAAGAGAAACTGCAGATGTTATCTAATGATTACACAGTGAGGCCTAGGGTGGGCCAGGATCTGCTGAAGATCACAAAGAAAGTACAGGCTCCACCCACACAGTGGCTAGGTAGCCTTGACAAGAGATGCTACTTCCAATCACTGCTATTCCCAAAGTCACTTACTAATTCATAAACTTAGATTAATATCAGCAGTAAGGGTGAAAAAGGTCTGAAGCATCATATTATTTGGACAAGAGGGAAGCAAGATGGCTGTGCACTCTGGAACATCCACAGACAGGGCCACCTGAGAAAATGGCAAGGACTCATAGACTCCATACTTAAAGTTCAACCACCAATATGCTCACCAATACTATACCCACTGTTCTCTGACTGGGTCTCCATTAACCAGTCCTAGCAGGACTGAATAATGGTGGTCCCTTGATAAACACAAAGTCCAAACTTCCCAGCCAGCCATTCCAGGGCCTCTACCCTGCAAGCCTTCCCACAGATCACCGAAACTCCAAAGTTCCGGTCATAGATCTACCCAGGATCCCCGAATGTAACTTTCCTACCTCTGGGCTTCTACTTCATGTTCCCTTCATCTAGATCCTCATTCCCTACATCCATGTACCTCATCTTTCAAAGTCCTATGCAGCCTCAAATCCATGAAGACTTCTCACGTTTCTCCAATTCTCTGCTTTCCTGCAGTGCTTTCTTAGTACTTTATTTTAAAAAAAGAAATTAATGTATTAAACACTAAAAACAATAGCAAGTCTTTACAAATGTATAACCACACCAACAGTTGCTGAGAATATATTTTGCCTCATTACTTTCTTAGCACTTTAGTGGTAACTTTTATAGTCTATCTTTCCAGACATTTGTGTAAAAATCTCACCTTGCTATTCCACACCTGAAACAAGTCAGTAACATTTTGTCCTGCAGGATAAAGCTTATCTCTTTCCATGGCACACATACGTTCTAAGATCTGCACCACTCCAGCACTCAGAGGTCATCTCCTGCCACAGATCTTAAGACTTTACAGTCCTGCCATACCTATCAGCACTTGCCAAAGCAGTCCATTCTTTTAAGTGTTTCTATGACTACACATTCACTCTTCTTTTAAGATTTACAACTTTCTTGTTAAAAGTCCACCTTGTAAAAACAATCAACCACTACAAAATCAAAGTAAGCAAAATATTTTAAATTGTTTGGTAAATCAAAGGAAGCTTTTGGTTTTTAATCTCATATCAAGAAACAATCCTGGGCCAGAGATTTAGCTCAGTGGTTCCAGTGCCTGCCTCGCAAGCACAAGGTCCTGAGTTCACAAGATCCTGAGTTTGATCCCAGTAACCACATACAACAATGCTGGGCGTGGTGGCTCACACCTGTAATCTCAGGACTGGGGAGGCAGAGGCAGGAGGATTGCTGAGTTCCAGGCTTGCCTAGGCTACATAGTGAGCTCAGGGCCAGCCTGAACTACAAAGCAAGACCCTGTCTCAAAAAAGAAAAGAAGCAATCTTGTATAACACTAATCAACAAATAGAGCTGTTTGCTTTTTTTTTTTGTTCTGAGACAGGGTCTTGCTTTGTATTTCAGGTTGGCCCTGAACTCACTATGTAGCCCAGGCAAGCCTCAAACTCAGCAATCCTCCTGTCTCTGCCTCCCGAGTGCTGGGATTACAGGTGTGAGCCACCATGTCCGGCACTGTGGTATGTGGTATTAACTGCTGGCAGGCATGAGTCACCATGCCCCAAATTAGCTTACTCTTTCTTAGCTGTGATAGATATATGCTACTGGATATCATTCACTGACTCCTAAGAAGTCCTAGAAATTCCAGGGTCAGTATAGAGGACATAAGAAACTACTCTACCACCAAGGTTATGTGCCTTTACTCTACTGGAACTTCTAACCAGCAAGATCTGAGGTAAACAGGAATCTCACAGAGCCATCAGGACTACTGCCTGATAAGAGGAATACCATCTAGTTCTTAATATAATTTCTTTCCCATGGCTCAGTCAAATTTTAGTTGTATCAAAAGGGCAGATGAAGAATATTAAATTGTAAAGAAGAAGGAACCATGCCACACCATTCATATGTCAGCACTCAGAACTCTCCTCAGCTACATCACACCAAGAAAATCTCTCTCTTCTTTTTTTCAGTACCAGGAATCAAACTCAGGTCCTTGTGCTTCCAAGGCAGGCACAGTATCGCTTGAGCTAGATCTGGTGCTATTGCTCTAAGAAGACCTCTTAAGGACTTCCTTCCTACAAGACATCTAGCAAGGGGTCAATAAAAGAAGATACTCAGTTGGAAGAGGTGGCACACTTCTGTAGTCTTCAGAGGTGGATTGTTTTGAGTCCACAAGTTTGACACCAGTCTAGCCAACAGAACAAGTTCTCATCTCAAAAATAGAACAAGGGGGGGCCGGAGGGTTAGCTCAGTGGTTCCGGCGCCTGCCTTGCAAGCGCAAGGACCTGAGTTCGATCCCCGGTTACCACATATAATGCTGGGCGTGGTGGCTCACGCCTGTAATCCCAGCACTCGGGAGGCAGAGACGGGAGGATTGCTGAGTTCGCGGCGGCTTGCCTGGGCACCATGGTGAGCTCAGGGCCAGCCTG
>PVIC010014391.1:0-13003 GCA_004025085.1 Thryonomys swinderianus | reverse complement strand
GAACAAGGGGTAGGGAGATGGCTCAATGATGTAAGTGCTGGCTAGCATGAGGAAATCCCTCGGTTCAAATCCCCATACCAGAAGAGTCTGTTAAATACATTGGTACACACCTATAATCCTAGAATTCAGCAGGCTGAAACAGCAGCATCTCATGTTTTAGATCAGCCTGGCTATACAGCAAAATCAAGACAAATCAGACTATATATGAAAAACAAAACAAAACAGAAACTGATACAGCAAACAACTATGAATCTGTGAATACAGTACAATATTATTAAGATATATCATGCCATGGGGCCTGAGGGTTAGCTTAGTGGTTCCAGCGCCTGCCTCACAAGCGCAAGGTCCTGAGTTCGATCCCCGGTAACCACGTATAATGCTGGGTGTGGAGACTCACGCCTACCAACAATGAATACCGCATACCACAGTGCCGGGTGTGGTGGCTCACGCACTCGGGAGGCAGAGACAGGAGGATTGCTGAGTTCAAAGCTTGCCTGGGCTACATAGTGAGCTCAGGGCCAGCCTGAACTACAAAGCGAGATCCTGTCTCAAAAAAAAAAAAAAAAAAAAAGATATATCATGCCAAACTAGAATTCGTCTCCAGCACCCAGAAAAGATCATTATCATATTCAAAATTAAATATTTTTGCATATCTGATAACAATATGGTTTTCTGGTTAAAGAGCCCCTAAACAGAATCAATCATACTTTACATGATGGAAGAAAATAAATGTAATAGACCTGAAGATATTTTAATCTTAAAGCTAAAAGACCATAATTCTCAGAGATGTTTTTTCTACTTTCTACAAAGTAGAACCAAGTTTCACGGATGTATTTCCTTCTACATCAGCATCAAATTTTAAGAAGTTGAATATAATTATCCAGTGGCTAATTTGTATGGTGGAGATATTTTTGGCTGACCTAATGTGAAACCTCTAATCCTAGCTGTCATTAGCAGTGACTTTGCTCATGGTATATTATCCTTTGCTTTGGAAGGTTAGGTAGCTACAGAAAGAGGAAGGAAGGCAGGGATATAAACTGGGAATGATTCTGGCATTATAAGGAGATTTAAAGTAACAGATAACACAAAGGCACAAGGCTAGCTAGAACAACAGTCATAAAGGGACACACATGACATCCTTTTTGGGGGCACTAAGAATGGAATTCAGGACCTTGTGCTTGCCAGACAGGTGCAGCACTGCTGAGCTAAATCCCAGGCCAAAACACTACATCTTTAGTACATCTTAGAAACTACTGGGACCCAGCATTTAAGTTGGGCTCCCTAAGTGCTACCCCATCTTCTTCCTGCAGGGATGGTATGCCATCTGCAATCCAACAGGTGGTCCTGGTTCCCAAACAAGCAGACAGCTATGTCACAGATGACCACAGCTATACCCTGCTTGTGAATGTCTTTATGCATAGACAGCTGCTGAGGACTTGCTGACAGGTCTCTGGATATCCTGTTTGTGCATTCTGATAAACAAGGATCCTGCCATCTTAATCCTCACTACAGACAGAGATGAATGGCAGGAGAGAAAATGCCCACCTAAGAACAGCTTCATTAATCCAGACCAGAAAGAATAGAAAATTAAACCTCATGCTGACCAACCTCCAAGGCCACCCTGCCCAAAGATAAATCTTAATGGTCTTATTCTCCAGCAAGCTTACAGAAAGGCTTAAACAAGACTGCAAATCATTTTTCAAGGCTTTTAGATTTGCAGGACAATATGTCAGACACTAAGCATGCTTGTTCCTACTCTCTAATCTGAGATATATCTGATTTTCACAAGTCTCAGTATCCTCATTCAGAAAAATACCAAAACAGAGCAATTATCTCATTCAATCATTATAACAATTGAAAATGATTTTTAAATATATATATATCCAAACAGAGATATGCAAAATAGATATATTAGTATAATATTATACTATTTTGAAAGCCATCAATTAGGATATATATGAAAAACATTAATTATAGCTGATACTTTTCAGTTCAATAGCTAATGAAAGAAGACAGGATCTAAGGAATGGCTTCCTTGGTTTTCTGGGCACTTTCTGCACATGGAAGAGAACAGCTATGTGATTTCTGACTTAGCAAATGGAAGGAGGCAGAGAGGCATGAGAAGCCAACATAGGAGAGCATGTGTGCTGTGAAGCTGTGAGGAAGCCCACAGAGGAAGCATCAGTGCTCCAAGGGTACAGAGGATTCCCGACCACTGTCTGCCCTATCTGCTTGTCTTGCCCCAAAAGAACTATAAACATGTGACAGTGCTACCCTCTTACTTCCTTTCTTAGCTATCAAAACTAAGGAAGAGGATTAAGGCAGAGAAATTAAAATTGGAAGGTACATTTTTTAATTTCTTATTTTCTCCCTCTCAGAGTACCAGAGAATGAGAGAACAGGGGCAATCAAAAGCAATACTCAGCTTATAGGAGAGAGAGAAAGGGCAAGGAAGGAAACAGAAAATAACGAACAGAGAAACACTACTAACCAGCCAACAAGATACTTCACTAGGAGACCTGGACTACTAATGTTCTGGTGACTAATCCACAGCTGCTATTAAAACACAAGACTATGATCTGAATGAGCCCCAAAAGAAGGGCAAACAGCCAAGGGAGGGACTTTGGGAGGGCATTAGAGAAATCAGCCCATTGTTACTAATCAGGGAGCAATGTAAGACCCCTGGAAAAGAACAATAGTAAACCAGTGTATGAAAGGTGAAGATGATGTAAAATCAGGTCATGCAGCCAGGGGGAGGTAAGCGCACAGGTGGGCTGGGGGAGCACAGGGAGGAGGCATCTGACACAGGAAAATCGAGGGGGAAGAAGGGGAGAGCGAGGAGGTGGTAGCAGAAGAAAAGGGAGGTAAGACAAGAACAGAACATTTTAAACTAACCCAGAACTCCATTGTGAAGGACAAGTCACGAGGCAGGATAGAGCTCAAAGGCATGAGCCCTACATTTCACCACTGCTAAAAGACAGCCCAGCCTCCCCAGCTTGCGTGGAAAGAGGTCTAGGCAACCACAGTGATGACCGCCAAGCACCGCAGGATTCCTGAGTTGCCCAGCTCTCAGCAGCACTAAGTGCCAGCAGCTGCACTGTGTGTATGCTTTTTTTCTTTGGGCTTTTGGTTTTGTCCTGTGCTGGGAATAAAACCCAGGCTTCACACATGTTAAGCAGGCACTTCCATGGAGTTGCACCCCCAGCCCCTTGGCATGGACATTTAAACTACCTCCCCTGAATGCACCCTGCTACTGGAAAACATGTCACTAGAGCTATCTGCCTGGAGAAGGTAATGAGCACTCTTCCTTTCAGTGCCAGGACATGCATCCCTCTCACCCCAGAGTGGACAAACAGAGAAAGACCTGGACTGAGGCTCCTCCCTTCTTGCTCCACTGGCCACACACCAGCTGCTCAGGCCATTCCTGAATTTCCTGATCACTTAAATACTGCTAAAACAAACCTACCATCTACCCTTCCTTTGGCTCCCAGTATGCAAATGGTAGTAAATTTAACAGAAGCAGCAGGAAGGCAAACTGGTACAAAAGCTGTCCCACTTTCTTAGGGTTTTCTGGCAAAGAGATAAAAACCCTGAACCTCTACTGCGCGGTGGCTTACAAGGAGCTCTCCATGCTAGTACACGAGTGGGAGAAGATTGAAGGGAAGGTTAGGTATTAAGACCCCAGACCTATTAAGGCTACACAGGGAGCAGAGAGCAATAATGCCAGCAGAGTGGGGAGTAGGCCTAACCACATTCTTGCTCTTGATTTGCATGGCTGAGAATATCTTAGATAAAGAGGCAAATGTCTGCCAGTATGGTACTGCATGCCCATAACTGCAGCACTTGGAAGGCTGAGGCAGGAGGATCACTACAAATCCGAGGCCAGGCTGAACTATGTATCAAGACTGTCTCACAAAATTTTTTTAAAAAGCAAATGTTGGGCTGGAGATTTAGCTCAATGGTCTGGCACCTGCCTAACAAGCATAAGGTCCCTGGTTTGATCCCCAATAACCACATACAACAATACTGGGTGTGGTGCTCACATCCACCAGCAATCAGCACTACATACCACAATGCCAGTGTGTGGTGGCCCACGCCTGTAATCCCAGCACTTGGGAGGCAGAGGCAGGAGGATTGCTGAATTCAAGGCTTGCCTGGGCTACACAGTGAGCTCAGGCACAGCCTGAACTACAAAGTGAGACCCTGTCTCAAAAAAAAAAAAAAAAAGGCAAAAGGAGAAAAAATATAAACATAGTTTTAAGATTAAAAAAAAGGCAAATGTTCAATTTGACACAAATCAGTAAAACTAAGTTTTAAGCTGGAAAGAAACACAGTGAATGGCTAGAAAGGTCAGCAGCAGATGATCAGAGAAAGCAAAACAACAATACAGTCGAGTGGCCTAAATTCTGGGCTGACTCTGTGCCTGTGGCTTATGCAAGGCCATTCAAGAGAAGGAGGATGAGGTGAGGGAACAGACAGAGGCCGCAAGGAATAACGCATCAATCCACCACATTCATCTGACATCTCAACATTTTTGACATTTGTTTGTTAAAGGATCACTAGTGAGGGTAGAAGCAGGAAGACAAAGAGTTTAGGTAAGAGAGTGAGGATTCAAGAAGTCAGCCTAATCAAGCTTTTGAGACAAAATATCTATCTATTATTTATTTAGGAAATTCCAAGCCTTTTTTATTTTTATTTTTTTGCTTTTGAAACAGGGTCTCACTTTGTAGTTCAGGCTGGCCCTGAGCTCACTGTGTAGCCCAACCCAGGCAAGCCGCGAACTCAGCAATCCTCCTGTCTCTGCCTCCTGAGTGCTGGGATTACAGGCATGAGCCACCATGTCCGGCATTGTGGTATGTGGTGTTGATTGTTGGTGGGCGTGTCTCCACGCCCAGCATTCTGTGTGGTTACCGGGGATGGAACTCAAGACCTTGCACTTGAGAGGCAGGCACCGGAACCACTGAGCTAACCCTCCGGCCCAGAAATTCCAAGTCTTAAGAAAATGCTGGACAGGGCTGGAGATTCAGCTCAGTGGTTCCGGCGCCTGCCTCACAAGCACAAGGTCCTGAGTTCAATCCCGGTGACCACATAGAATGCTGGGCGTGGCAACTCACGCCCACCAACAATCAATACCACATACCACAGTGCCGGGCGTGGTGGCTCACACCTGTAATCACAGCACTGGGGAGGCAGAGGTAGGAGGATTGCTGAGTTCCAGGCTTGCCTGGGCTACATAGTGAGCTGAGGGCCAGCCTGAACTACAAAGTGAGACACTGTCTCAAAAAAAAAAAAAAATGCTGGACATAGAGGCATATACTTGTCATTCCCGCAGGAAGCTATAGCAGGGGGATAACTGAGGCCAGTCTGTGCTATATAGTGAGTTCAAGGCCAGACTGAACTACATAGCAAACCCCTGTCTCAAAAAAAGTACAAAAAAGAAAAAGAAAAGAAATAAAACATCTCTGTATCTACCATGCTTAACAGGACACACTTCAACCTTCCTGCCACCGGGGTATTATTGTACAGTGCACAGAAGAATTCCCCGGTCCCAGGAAAGGGAAATACAAACACCGCCCAACTGGCCTCAGACCACACTGGTAAGGGTGGTAAGGGCCAGCGAATCACCAATGTGTGGGCCTCAGGTAGGAATGCTGGAGACATGTGAGCCCTCTGCCCTCACCCCACCCTGGTCCTCAGGGATACTAAACTAAGGGCTGAAAGCAAGAATGTTCACCACTGCTGCTCAGTGCTCAACTGGAAATACACACAGCTCGGGAGAAGGGAGGAGAAAGCAGGCTAAGCATGTACTTACTCAAAGTCCTCAAATTCCAATTCGGCTCCCTCTACTGATGGGCCCTGGTTGTCTGAAGAAGAGGAGGAGGTGGATGAGCGGAGACGGTTCTGTTGGTAGCGCATGGAACGCTGGCGAATACTGTCTCTCCTTGAGAGATACTGGATCATCCTCTGGGCGTAGTATGCAGCAGGAGATAATCTGAGAGACACAGAGATGAAGAAACACAAACTAGCGCTAATGTGGGAATATTTTACTGTGAACCACAGTAAGCCAGCTCTCCCATGGCATCTCCCTGCTGAGGCGAACTCAGGATACATGAGAAATAAAAGGCATTTAACTCACCAGGAGGGTGGTACTGCAGACTATGTTTATAAGACTAGCACCAGTAGTTCTGTTCTGGGACAAGGCAAACAGGCAGTTTAATCAGGCATCTTCTGATCAAGCTGCCCTTCCCAAGAGGACTAACATTAGGCCTATTCTTTATAGCTTAGGGACCTAGCTCAACTTCTCAGGAATCCCTTAAGCAGATGCACAGCTTTTCCTTGGTCACTGCCCTTACTCAAAACAAGCAATGCAAAGAACCTTCGCAATCATCTATTCTTTCATTTTATAGATGGGTCAGGATATGGTTATCCCTAAATGATTAAAAAAAGCATCAACAGGTATCATTTTCACCACGATTTTTCTTCTCTGACAAACACACAAAGCTCCAGATTTGTCCTAGCTCCTGAAAATGATCTACTTGAGCTTGTTATTCCTCTCTTATCATAGACATCTGTACCATGAAGAAAATATTCAGGACAGGGACAGAGTAATATCTACTTGAAAGAACAGAAAATCTAACAAAAAATGAGAGAAATTTTTCCATTCTGACAATCACTGCTTCAGAGGCTCCACAGGCACATCTCTCTTCCTAGGGCTTTTCCAATAAACCATCAGTCTAGACCTACATTCTTCAAACCAAGGCTATAGCATCTTGACACTGCTTGACAGCTTCTAGTGTACTGTACAGTTCCCACATTCCATCTCTTCTTTCTCAAGTATGCCCTCCATCTCTTACAACATCTCTGTTATATAATTTGAGGCTATGAACTGAGATCATAAGAGAAACAATGGCAGAAAAATGTTTTCTATGGTAATATTGAGGATTTCTAAGCAATTCCAAGGCTCAAAGCCTGAGACATGTACTTTGACTTAATAATTCCACTAAACACACAAGAATATGCACAAGGAAGTTCATTTGCAACAGTTATCATTTGTGAAAAACTGGGAAACAACCCAAAGGCCAACAGATTAAATAAATTATATCCATACAAAGAAACACAGCAAAGTTAATAAGAATAGATTATCTCTATATATTCACAAGAAAAGATCTCTAAAATAAACTTTAAGGGGGGGAAGATGGTTAAAGAATGATATGTATACATCAGTCTGTACAAAAATATAGATATTTCTGTAATTAGGGAAAACTAAAAGGAAAACCAGAAATCCTAATAAGGATTCCTGGAGAACTTATGTTTCTATAATCTTTGACTATACAAAGGAAAAAAACTATGCATCCTCCATTATTTTTTTAATGGAAAACTAAAATAACTAACTGAATACAGGGATAGGTGTACAAAAATAGGGACAAGTGTACAAAAATAATTGTTGTCATGCATAGTTACACATGCCTTTGATCTCAGTTACTAAAGAGGCCAAGAAAAAAGAACTGTAAATTCAAGGCCTCCCAAGGAAAGTAACCGAGATCCCATCTCAAATCAAAATCAAATAAACTCAAACAATGACAAAAAATTTGCAAACATTTTGCAATAGGCTTTGTCCTCAGGAAGTTTACTCTCAGGCCAAAGGTGATCCACAGTCAACTCTTATGGGAACTGAGGCAGTTTCTCAAATGTCAGTCATGCATTTGACCAAACGGCATTCCTGAGCAGAAAGCTGGCAATTTTTGGAAAGTCTGTGATACGGAATGACGTGCTGTTCTGAGCATCACTGAATCCAAATTATCTCTACAGAGCAGGTGGGCATGGTATGCACAGATGCCTTAGCCAAGATAATCAGAGCCCAGAACTACTTTCTAAAGCCTCAAATGGTGAGGTTTTCATTTATTTGGGCCCCTGTTCCCCTGCACTTTACAAGGAAGACTCCCAAAAGTCAATGGTCAAACTGTTCTTTTATCTACCAAATACACAGAAATTTTCCAGCAGAAATTGATTTAAATTTTGGTTTAAGTTTCAAGACAATCAGAGTAGAAAACAATTTAACAGAGGGACAGGGATTTTGCTTAGTGTTTCCAGCATCTGCCTTGCAAGCGCAAAATCTTGAGTTTGATCCTTGGTTCCACATACCAACCACAATGCTGGGTGTTGTGCCTCAAGCCTATCATCCCAGCACTCGGGAGGCAGAGGCAGGAGTATTGCTGAGTTCGAGGCTAGCCTGGACTACAGAGTGAGCTCAGGGCCAGCCTGAATTACAAAGCAAGACCCTGTTTCAAAAAAAAAAAAAAAAAGAAAAGAACGTAAAAGAAAAGAGGAGAAAGTTTTTTTTTTTTAACTAATTATGCAAAGTGATAAGTTCACTCATTCCTTGGTTTATACCCTCTCTTAACTAAGAAAAATAGTATTATTGGTGATTGTGGTAGAAATAATGATGATGATAATAAAGATTGACACATTAGACAGGGGTGTAATCTCAGCACTAGGTATCCCAAATGTTTAATTTTATTACAGGACAGAAATTTCTGAAATTATCAATGATTAAGAAAAAATAGTTCTGACATCCCAACCTTGTCCTATACAAGTTTCTGAGTGCTTAAACAGGCGACTCATAAATAGCTATAACCTATGCATATAGCATAGGGCAAAGCTTAAGAAAAATAAATAACAGCAAAGTAGTAACAATCATTCTACTGACACATGGGAAAACCATCAAACAACTATACAATGTTCAAGTGAACTTTTTTTTTTTTTTTTTGCTTTTTGAGACAGGGTCTCGCTTTGTAGTTCATGCTGGCCCTGAGCTCACTATGGTGCCCAGGCAAGCCGCCGCGAACTCAGCAATCCTCTTGTCTCTGCCTCCCGAGTGCTGGGATTACAGGCGTGAGCCACCATGTGCGCGGTGTTGATTGTTGGTGGGCATGTCTCCACGCCCAGCATTATATGTGGTTACTGGGGATCAAACTCAGGACCTTGCACTTGCGAGGCAGGTGCCGGAACCACTGAGCTAACCCTCCGGCTCTCAAGTGAACATTTTAAGTGTTACTTTAAATAGATCAAGTTTTCCTCAAGGAAGAAATACTTTCTCCTCCAAAAAAACGATTTGTGTTAAAATGGGAAAATGTAAAAATACCAACACTGTAAATATGGGGCTTTAGGTAATTAAAAAAAATCAGAGTAGGCATAAATAACAGATTACATGAAAAGAGAATAATGGTATTTAACAATCACTGCTGAATTATGCCAAGCCAGTCTGGGGATGAGACAACCTAAAAAAGGAAACTGGCCAGGGATTTAGCTCAGCAGCACAACACCTGCCTGGCAAGTGTGAGGTCCTGCGTTCAACCCCTGGTGCAAAAAAAAAAAAAAAAATAATAATAATAACTTTTATACTAAGAGGTTTTCTCAGCGTCCCAAAGTATTAACTTCATATGAAAAATCTCCTGCTATTAAAAGTTTATAACTTTCCAACATAATTAGAAGATAACAAACTTCCATGCATGACCTAAGTTGCCCACCTATTTTGTTTATTTTTGCTACCAGGAATCAAACTCAGGACTTCATGCTTGCCAGGCAGGTGTGTGCCACTGAGCTACATCCCCAGCCCTCTCATCTGTTTTTAAAGAAAGTGCAGAAAAGGAAGAAGACAACAGAGGACTTTTTCACTGGCCTGTTAGAACGTGTAATGTCATGACACAACTGTGGCAGCAACAAAACCATTTAATAACCCTAGAATTAACTTCCTCTAGAGTTGTTTCCAGGTGGACGGGAAAGCCTTAATCTAAAGCAAAGCTCATTCAGCTGTATCTGGCCACCCACACCACTAACTTGCCAGTCCCACAGTGTAAATCGCCCTCTTTTTTTTGCAGAGCTTCCCAATGTGCTCTGGTATTGGTTAAGTAATGTGCAGGCTCTGCCATTTTAGATCATTACCAGAATCAGTAAATTCAGCTGTGCCAACCCCAGGGGGCTGCGCTCTGTAGATAAATATTACACAACAACTCAACATTCATCCTTTGTTCTGTTACATCAGGGGAGGATGGCCTGAAAGTCTTTGAGACAGTCTCACTATGTAGCTCAGGCTGCCCTCAAACTCACAGCAACCCTCCCACCTCAGCCTCTGGAGTGCTGGGATCACAGGCATGCACCAACATGCCCACCTTTTCTTCAATAACTATTCAAATATCTTCTCTTAAGCATAAAGCAAGTACTTTAATAAAATGATGAGTTGTTTCATGCACTCTTCATTCATTTTTTTCATTCAGGCTCTGGCCAAATATTCAATAACTGAGAGAGGTTGACTTCTGCCCTCTGATATTCTAAATTCTCTCTAAAATGACAGCAAATAGTATTGTTGTCTGTTTAATTTCTATTTTCTCTATAATTTTTTAAAAAGTCTGTCCCCCCACTTTGTCCACGAACTTGTGGGTAGTGCCTTGGGCCAGCAAGGAAGCATACCCTGTGATGGCTCTGGCCCCCACAGGTTCCTCTAATGCTCCCCTGACAGAAGGGAGTCCCCAAAGGACAAGAGCTCAGTTAGAACCTTGTCACCAGTGATACTGTTCACTTACCTGCAACACTTCCCAATCACCTGAACCACCTGTCTCAAAACTGTGACTGCAGAGCAAAAGAGCACCAGGACCAGAGAGGCACAGAGAGGGGTTCCAATGACTTGGCAACCCCAAGGGCCGCCCCTCCCCCCATCTAGCATCATTTCTCACTTTGGCCTTACCTCGCTGGGTCTGGGTAAATTGGGTGCTCTCTGGATCCTGCTCCATCATAACGGGATAATGAAATGAGGGAAGACTCCAGCAGCCTCCTAGCAGAGATTAAAAAGATGGCAATAATCCCTGTCAATTACCAACTCAGAGGTCATTCATAAGGGACAGTGGGGGAGAGATAAATGGCATCCCCCTTGCGGCCAGCTAATACCTATTCTTTGAAATCACACCCTTTCAACAAACTATATAGAGACCTAAAGAAATGAAGAGCTACAAAACTCCCACACTGGATGTGGCCACTGTATCATGTTAAACACTGGTCTTCAGTGAGAAATGAACAAGTACCTCAGAAACACAATCTTACTGCTATTCACAGTACTTCCAGTGGACAAAAAGGAGACTGTGATCAATACAGGAAAGAAAAACTTAAGCTCACAGAGATTATCATACAGTGCCAATGTGGATCTTGGCATTCAGGTCCTCCACACCATCATAATCCATATATCCATTCTGCTCAGCCCACATCTTTTTTGTGAGAAAGAGTACCCTTAAGGTTCTCTTAAAACTGACAGAAAAAAACTTAACTTGTATGACCTGGTCCAATCATAAATCCAACTGATCATATATGATACACATTTTACTGAGCAGTTTTTGAGTGCCAAGCAATAATACACTGAGCGATTCACAAGTATTTCTTTATAAACTTTCAACGCAGCCTAGAAACACTGGGTCTAAAAGTGGAAGACCCTGAGGCACAGCTATTAATAGGGCCAGGACTCCAGTAAAGGTTTGTCTTACCCTTCAAAGCTCTATGTTGTACTGCAGGGCCTTCCAAATGTGGGCTGTAAAGAAGTGCCAGCTGTATATATCCATGCTGAGCAATGAATATTGGCAAAGAGAAAGGTATGTATCCATCGCTCAGCTCCAGCCAATTGTTACCAAGCTACAACACAGGATCAGTATCACTGGCCTTCCTATTTAAGGAAAGGCAGAAATCTGGACTTTTGCATGAATTCTGGTTGTTAAATTTCAGCAATTTTTTTTTCCTTCCATACACAACAAAGGCCAGTAGAAACATATCTGATAAACATAGCCCACAGGCTCTCTGGTCTACCTCATCTGCCACACCTCTTCACAACTCCTCTCCCTTGGCAGCCAATCAAGTTCCTGCCATGGACCAAGTTTCAAAGGAAGTAGCCTCAAAAAGAAACACATATTGTTCCTCTCTAGCAGCATCTTGCCTAGCTTTCCCAGGAACAGGTCTTCGGCTCACCGCCAGACTTGTCTTTAAAGCAGATCTGCAGGATAAGGACAGCAGCTACCAATCTTTTCCAATTGAGTTAATTTAATTCAGTGTTATTAAAACCAGCTGGCTTTAGGTATAGTCATGTGCAGTCAGTCAATTTATCCCAGCAACTGGCCCACAGCAGCATTTCCCAGAACAGCCTGAAAAGTGATAGAGCCAAGGCCCTATCAACACTGACTGACAATCCTTCCTGTGCAGGATAACCAACTAACTGGTGCTTTCTACCTAGATGTGGCCTGTGTGGCACACTTAAAACTATCCTATCACTGGATGAGAACACAATGTAACTAATAAAGAAGCCGAAAGCTGAAACATACATCTTCCGCTTTAGTCCAATACTCAAGTCTTCAAAGGTGGCAGGCACTGTTTACAGAACAGCAACTCTGTGCTTCATCTATCCTGAAACAGTTTTTTTTTTCCCACATTGTACTGTGTTTGAAATTGGGATGCACTGTATAATTGTTACAAGACTTAATTGGCAGGATCTCTTCCCTTTCATCAGTAGACATAAAATAATGGTATATCTCTGACTCTTTGAAATACAAAGCATGAGAGATAGGGGAAAGTGAGAAGTACAGAGAACGGAGAAAAAAGAAGAGCAAAATTTTGAGAAGAGCATCCAGGACATTTACATCATCTTATTTTAACTGGTCTGTAAAAACAAAATTATGCATATTTAGAGTCCAAATAATATCTCAATAAATGGGTACACAATATAAGGCTTGTCAGGTTAAATATATCGATCTATTTCCCTAAATATATATCATTTCTTTATGTAAAAACTGTCAAAATCCTTCCCTCTGGTTTTTTGAAATGTACATTATCATTATCGTTACCTACAGCCATTCTACTGTGCAAGAACACATCAAAACTTCTACTTCTATAATTTATTTTTTCTAACTATAATGTACACAATGTTACAAACTATGTCATCTTATATAGTACAAATTTATTACTGTTAATTCTTT
>PVIC010014390.1:26617-36757 GCA_004025085.1 Thryonomys swinderianus | reverse complement strand
CACCAACAATCAATACCGCATACCACAGTGCCAGGCGTGGTGGCTCACGCCTGTAATCCCAGCATTAGGGAGGCAGAGGCAGGAGGGTTGCTGAGTTCCAGGCTTGCCTGGGCTACATAGTGAGCTCAGAGCCAGCCTGAACTACAAAGCAAGACCCTGTCTCAAAAAAAAAAAAAAAGAAAGAAAGGAAAAAAATACTCAGCTCATACATTATCAGAGAACTGTGAGAGATAATGACGCGTCACTTTACTCTCCTTAGACTAGCAGAAATTAGAAAAGTGGTTTGTTTCACATGGGCTCCTGGAACCCTGCTGCCCTCTGGTGGAAATGCAGCCTAGACAAGAGTTCCAGAAAATCAGGAGTCCTTTGTCAGTAGAAAGATGGCTTAGTGTTTTCCTTTCCTGAGCGTAGACCCCCTGGGAAATGCCCACACAACCCTGTTAGCCATGGACAATGACAGTCATTGCAGCATTGGAGGGAGGCTGGAAGTGGAGAACAGTTTGGGGGGGTTCATTGCTGTGGGAAGTCTCGCGGTGGTACTGGCAGGTACACCTTGTGACACAGCGCCACACTCAGCAGGAGCAGGTAAATCATCCAGACATGCAGAGTCCAGGAGAAGAACAAAGGCATGTGACTCAGTACCAGTTGTATGGCTCAGGTATACATGGATAATGACTGTACATTTTACCAAAGTTAAAAGAATACATCAGAGCCGTTGATTTGAGGGGCAGGGGTAGAAAAGAGTGAAGAAGTGAGTTTCAAAATAAGTAATGAAGGGTTGGAGGTGTGGCTTAGTGCTAGAGCATGCACTGAGACTCTGGATTCAATCACCAGCACCACAGAAAAAAGCAATGACCTAGGTAATTTAGATAGTTACTAAATTATTAAATTGTAATTGATTTTCCTCCTTAGAAATTCTTGGAACCATCTGGAAACCACCTGAGAAATTGTCCTAAAATTAGGCAGTTCATAGGCAAATCTAGGATAGGACTTAGCTTTAAGAATGCAGGACCTTTCTTGAGGGAAACTTCAGCTGCTGCCATTTCAGTTGTGTTATTAAACGCTAGTAGAGACACAGGCCACAAGTCTAAATTTTAGCCCTGAGGAAGCAAGAGTCTGCTGCCCTTTCCTGCAAGAGCCACTGGAAGGGGCATCTGATCCTCATGTTTGTCTTCTCCAAGGACCCTGTGCCTGTAAAGTCAGCTCTTGGCTTCCTCTTTCTTTCTTGGTATTCATGTTTCACACACATTGTTGGAGGGCAATTCAAGAAGCCTTGAAATCTGACTGAAACAGGGTTCGCATCTTGTCTTGGCCCAAGTTTCCCATCCGTCAACTGGAAGGGGCCCAACCTCTGCAGCTTGGTTAATGGTGGGCTCAACCCAACAGCAGGCTTGAACTAAAGACTCGTTCCTTCAAACAGGTTCACTTGACACCTTCACCGATTCTGCGGTTTTGCTTATGTCGTGGACATGTTCCCCCTCAATCCTCATTTCTAGGAGTATTCTGAAACTCTTGTACATTTCTTTTTCTGTTTTGCACACTTGGCCTCAGAGTGTTGAAATCCTACCGGTATGTACGGTAATGCAAGACCATTCTTTACCAGACACCAGCTACATTACATCGTCCCTCTTTCGGTTCCCACCTGTGTGGCCCTTTTGTGGTTCCCCAGTCACTGCCTGTGTCCCTGTGATCCTTCTGCCCTGAGCATGCTCAGCCCCAGGGCCTGCCTTCATGGCAGCCATTACTTCAAAGCCATTTGCATGTGACCTCATCCTCTGGCACCCAGATGCTGTACCTTGGGTGTATGATGTGCCTGTCGTCTTCTCTCCTGCAGTGAGGAAGGAAAACTGTCTACCTCTCAAGATGCTGCTTGTAAAGAAGTCGAGGAGAGCTCTGAGCCAGCAGAGGCAAAGTCTGTGGCCTCCCGGACCCCCAGCAGTAGTCCAGAGCAGAGGTAACTTCCCTGCCCTTAAACCCTTCTGGGCTCTGCTCTGGCTTTGTCTGCATTTTCCTGGGAGGTGGGGGGAGTTGGCACCTGAAGGTTAGGGGCCTAGGGCTTTTTTACAGCTATGCCCACACCTTCAGAGTATATTTGCAACAGTGCCATTTTCTCAGTCCTTAATCAGGAGACTCACCTGAGAAATTTGCAGTATCACTGTCCCTTTATCCTAGAAACCAGGAAGGACTTGCTGGGTCCTGAGATTGGGGGGCATCACTGGCTCTTTTAAGAATTTGTTGGGGGCCAAGGGTGTAGCTCAGTGGTTCCGGCACCTGCCTTGCGAGTGCAAGGTCCCGAGTTCAATCCCTAGTATCCAAAAAGAAAAAGAAAAAAGAATTTGTGGGAAGGGAAGTTTTACTCAAACATACACACATGCC
Source organism: Thryonomys swinderianus (assembly GCA_004025085.1). NCBI lineage: Eukaryota > Metazoa > Chordata > Mammalia > Rodentia > Thryonomyidae > Thryonomys > Thryonomys swinderianus. The sequence continues at coordinate 34,381 of PVIC010014390.1, read as the reverse complement.
CTTTCTTGTGAGGCCCTAAGTTGAGAAGAGTTTTGAGCCACTCTAGAAGTGGAATCCTCTCTGGCCCCTGTAAATTCTCCAGCTACCAGGCACAAGTAGATCTTGATGCCTCTTTGCCCAGAGTCATGCCCACATAACATACAGAGAGCCAGCCTGAGTCCTTTCCATATATTCAGCCGCATATTCTCAGGCCTTAAATGAGACCATGTGTGCTTTATCTTATTTTGATTAAGTATAAGAATCCCATTGGCACAGCCATGTAATTTGGAATGTGATGTTTTCTTTTTGCTTAGACTGAGCCAGTGGTCTGAAGGGATAGGCCAAGCCAAAGCCCCAGCCACCAAGCACCAGTGCCCCAGCCCATACGCATGGCCTTGCAGGTAGAGCCAGGTGGCCTCGGACTCACCGAAGCTCATACCAGAAGATGAATGAGGATATGCCCCTGGACCACAAAGAACTTTGTTCGGCACCTCCCCCCAGTTAACATTTTGGTTAAACATATCTAAGATTGTATATTCCTTCTGTAAGGAATAAAGTGACCTTTAAAGCAGTTTCAGAGAAGTTGTGCTTTCCTGGTCTGACTACCCCTGGAGTCTGCTAGACATTCCACAGCACACAACCAGCAGGGGGCCCTCTCTGTTAGCTGGTTGGAAAACCTGCATTCATGGCTTAGCAAGCCCTGTTTTTGTTCCTTTCATAGAAATCCTAGCAAAAAATGAAAAGCTTTTGTGATTTTAGTATATGTGCTGCCGAAGCGAGCACAAAGCTTTTGTGATTTTAAAAAAATTGCATATGAAATTGTAAGGAATATGAGTATGTTGGCTCTAGAGAAGGATTTGGAAAGAAGACAAGGTGTGATCCTCTAGCATTAAGGGATCATTCCCATTCTCCTTGCTTCATAGGACTTGGGCAAGTCTGGGGTTCCTGTACATGCTTTTAAGATGGTCTTTTGAGCTGGGTGTGATAGCACACACTTAAAATCCCAGGAGGCTGAGGCAGGAGGATAACCATGCGTTTGAGGGCAGTCTGGGCTACATAGTTCAACACCAGCCTAAACTACATAGCAAGACCCTGTGTGTGTGTGTGTGTGTGTGAGTGTGTGTGTGTAAACGAGACAAAAGTGAAGATGTAGCTCAGTGGCACCATGCCTGCCTCACAAGCATAAGGTCCTGAGTTTGATCCCCAATCCAAAAAAAAGATGGTCTTTTGTATTAACTCCCTAATTTCTGCCTGTCCAGTTCCCTTTATATTGAGGACTACCTATGGGGCAGAATAATCCAGGTCTGTCCCACTTGGAACAGTGGCTTCTGGAATTTTCTCTTGATTTCTCACAAGAGTCTGTGAGGTGTTTCCTGGTTCTCTGCGCTGCAGAATTTAGCCTGAGAAGAGCCCACTTGCCCTTTGTCTGACTAGAAACGTGGCAAGAAGAGTTTTGCCCTCTGTTCTATAGGACGGAGGTGGTGGAGGGAGCGTGGGGTGAGCCAGTGGAAGAGGAGGAGTGCTTTCGTGTCTCTGCATCAGTCCACCCACCTTCCTCTGTCCGGCACACGTGCGAGCGGCGTCATTTGTGACTGGCGGCGGAGCAGTAGCAGATGGACCTCTAGGGGCACGTGTTGGGGAGGAAGCTACATGACTAGAATGGGAATGGGATCCAAGAGTCTGTGCTGGGGAAGGTGGGGAAGTCTCTGGGTGTTGAGCTGGAGTTAAGGCGTTAAGGAATTGTCCTTACGCCTCATAGTTAAGCTGAACAGCGACATGGCAGTGTGAAGATTAAAGATCACAGATTCACCATGCAGTTCCTTGCCGCAGCCTCATACTGCTGTGGTCCTTCGGAAGCCAGAAGTGCTGCCGGCTCTGAACTTGGAAGATGTGCATTGCCCCAGATCTTGCTTCACTGCTATATATGAGGCCAGCTGTCTATGCCAGCCAGCACGCCAGCACTTTGGATGTGTCCTATACTCCCACCCTGTGGAGTGGGAAGTTACTGTCCCGCTGTTACGGGGGAGACCACACAGCTGTAGTTGGTGAAGGCAGGATACACATCCAGTTATGTTTGGCTGCAGTGCTCTGTTCCCCTGTCTCTGGTACACTGAGACATCATCACTGTAAGTAGAGTGTAGTGTGTAGTATCTGTAGCTGATTTTGGGGGTTGCTGCTGTAATTTGCAGGTATCAAACTGAAAGCACCCTGATTATAAAGTTGAATGCTAAGTGGAAAGTATTTACACTGGGTGCTGCACACCTGTAATCTGGGCACTCGGGAGTTGAACCCATTCTGGGCAATACAGTGACTTGGTGAGACCTTGTCTCTAAACCGGGCTGGGAATGTAACTAGGTGCAAAGTTCTGGGTTCAATCCCCAGTCCAGAAATAAAAGTTTTTTTCTCCCCTGCTCCAGATCTAAACTTGCTTTTCTGCTTTATAAAACTTTAAAGTTTTCAAGAATATTACATACTCAGGTTATAATTGTGCCAGGAACACAACACTTAGCACTCTGTTCTTTTTTTTCCTTCCAATTTTTACCCTGACGTTTGCTTTGTGGAAATGTATTATTCATATATACTTTGCAATAGTTTATCTTATTTGCAAATCTTTTGTTTCCTTTTATTTTCCTTTTCCAATGACAAACCCCTGCTTTTTGAGAGAAATTCTGTGTGGCTTCTGTGTGTGGGGCAGAACCAAGTTTTTTGAAGAAGGGATGAGCACGTAGCTCCTGCAGGCTCTGGGAGTAGCAGGGCAAAAGTCTCTGATCTCCTGTCCGTCTCCGGACCTCAGGGAGGGTAACCTCAAGAAGCCAACGGCCACTCCCCACTCTTGCTAACGACTACCCTCTGCCCTTGGGGCTACACGAAGTTCATTTCCTTCCTCTGATTGCTGCCTCAAGTGCCTCAAATGTCCATCTCTTATTCTTAGGACCGAGCAGCCAAGTGTGCCGGGTGACACATCAGTCAACGGCCCTGTATGATGAGTGACATTGGCTGCTGCTGACTGAAGACCGCAGACCACACCACCCCGGCTCTGGAGGCCGCCTGGAGCCACGAGCTGTCACTGCTGCACTCACTCTGTAAGGGATCAGGACCAGCAACCTTTCTATTTTAGATTCTAAGACATTGTACAAAGAAATCCAGAAGTGTACAAATATTGCACATTGACAAATACCAAGAATTTTTGCGTATGTTTATATTGTATTGTTCTAAATAATGGGTAGCCTGTGAAATAAGATCTTGCCGCCCATGTAATGATAGTAGTACTACTATAGGTAAAATGGCTGTAAGAATAGTTTTATAAAAGTGAATACACAGATCTATTGTATTTGAAACATAACTATTTGACAATTATTAGTGTGACCAAAGTATTAGGCAATTTTCATACATTTTTCACCTTGTACAAAATTCTGAATTCATTTTTCTTCCAGGTTGGCAAAGAATTGTAGAATTGAAATGCCCTCTAAGTGTTATTTTGGTTGTTCTAACTTACAAAAGTGATTTTGAATAAGAAATATTTGGTGTTCCTTTTTATAACCAGTTTTTGATTGGTAATTGTTTTCTGTATTGTTTAAAACGAATCAAAATGTAAGTCTATTGGTAGAGATTAAGTATTTATTGCTACAACTTAGTTGATAAATTGATGTTAATGTAAAGCCATATGTTCTGTTAAAGTCTTGTTTGCTTGAAATGATTCTTCCTACAGGTTAAACACTAGAGTATTTGGAGTGTACATGACTGTGGTTGGGGGTTTTTTGGGGGGAATTGTTTTTTTGTTTGTTTGTTTTTTGTTTTGGAAATTCATCTGCCTTTTAACCCATTCACCAAAATTTACCTTGTTAACAAGCATCACCAATGACCATTTCAGAGCAATTTAACATACTTAAATCATATTAGGCAAGTCAGTTGAAAAATGCCCGTGCTGCTAATGGAATTAGAGTGCGTTCATTTTACAGGCTAGTATTTTAAAAGTAGAAAATCGAAATCTGGCACCTAAGCATGTTACTTGTTTTACTGTACCTTGTGAAGTTTTCACTCGTAAATTCTAAACCAGTGTACCTTTTTTTAGAACTGGTTTGTGTATATATATAGTGATTATGGATACTAATTCAATGTAATTTATAATTTTCTATGTCAATATAAAAATACATCACAGCCTTCTCCAACAGCTGAAGCAATATATTGTATATTGCCATATCATCTGGTGAAAGGGTTAAATCACTTCACCTATTGCACTTTTAGATGCAAATCAGTTTTTCATTTCTGTAATAGAAGATTATTCACGTATTTTTACATCATTTGTTTTTCCTGACCAGTATTTAAAACCAAAAGGATATTCTGAAAAATGGCCAACGAATTTTTTAGAAACAGCATCCCAAGCAGCGTGCCTAAACATTACATTGCATATGGAAATAAAAGAATCAAATGTCTGATGCCTTATTCCTTATTTACTTTTCATCTTAGTGTAGAAACTTCCTGCAGCTCCCAAGGTGTACCCAGCACATCAGGTGTACCCAGGTCAGCAGGAAGCCCTGGGCTGGTGGTGAGGGGCTGGTGTGGCCTGCACCCCTCCTCAGGACCCTCTTCTGTTGGGGGCTCCTCTCAGAAGACACCGCCCTCACGAGTTCTCTGGACCTGGCACCACCAGAGGCCAGGGCTCCTGTGCTTGTCTCAGGGATCCCTGACTCCTGTGCCTGGGGACTTGGGTTTGCTGATGGATGGTGCACTCCTACCTGGCAGGGAGCTTTGCAGACGTGACCGGGGTTTGGTCCTGGACTGGTACACACTGTCTCCAAGGTTTAGATTTGATGGACTTCCCCACCCATCCAAGGTGACACGGTGTTTTACTTCATCCCGCCTCCTGCTAGAGAAAGAGCACTTGATGTTTTCCCTTGGGATAGAGTTGTGGTTTGCTTCTCTGAGGTGGTGGGGAGGGAAAAAGACGGGTCTGTTGGGGTTCGAGCGCGCCAGCCTGAGGACAGCAGCGACTTCACTATCCTCTAGTTCCTACTTCTAATCTGTGTATTGGCCATATGAATGCGAGACTAACAGATGTCTAGAATACAATACCTGTATCTGAAATAAAAATAAAGCCTGATTCTTTGTTTCTAGCCCTTTCCTCTTGTATCTTGCGTGGCCTTTGGTAACCAGACAGGGTGTGGGGCTACAGCAGGTGCACCTCTGCCATCCCTTAGCTACTGAGCGTGCCCGCCCCTGGAAGGAAGGCTGAGCTGGGCCGAGTGTGGCCTCTCTAAGGCCCAGGCTCCTCCTCCCCGGCTATGGCCCACACCTGAACTGTCAGCACCTGATAGTTACTTGTTGCATTTTCTTTGAGAAGGAACCTGCTGTTGGTTCCTGTCCTGAGATGCTTCCTGTGCTCTAGTTTGTAACTTCTTCACATAACACACTTCCGACCTGGGACATTCAGCTCCCCGCCCAACAACGCTCACTGGATTGATAAGATCTTTAGACATGTGATAATGTTACTGCTACTCATTTCTACTTGTTTATCTAGGTTTCATTGTGGAACCAGGGATTGAACTTGGGACCCTGTACTTGTCAGGCTGGCAGCAGCACCACTTAGCTACATCCACAGACCCTCTGGTGGTTGGTATGAAAAATGCTCCCTCCCTGGTGGTCCTTAACATTTACCAGGCCCTTCCACTGCACCACCTCCCTGCTGGGCACATTGCACACAGTGACTCTGGGTTTCTCATGGACAAGAGCACGCCTTGCCCTTAAGGGCACAAGCTCAGGGCCAGGGATTTAGTTTAGTATCAGTGCGCCTGCCTGGCAAGTACAAGGTCCTGAGTTCGATCCCTGCTTCTAAAAAACAAAACAAGGCACAAGCTGAGCCTGGCAGTGCTCACAGCCCACCTCAGGCATGCACAGTAGTGTAACATAGGTTAACTTCTCAGCTGCTTTTTCTGTCAGGTGAGGACAACAGTAACAGGTTTATAACCTCAAAAGTGGATATGATACTTCCTGCCTTAAATGTTCTGTTTGACTTTTTGGTACTAGAAATCAAACTCGGCCTTAGCACTTGTCAGACAGGTGCTATACCGCTGAGTTACATCACCAGTCCTCTTGTTTTAAGTGTAATGAAAGTGAGTTGTTAGCTTTCTGCTCTCTTAACCCTAAAACATCTGCTAACCTTTCTGATTACTAATATTCACCCTACAATTTTTTTTTTTTTGATACAGGGTCTTGCTTTGTAGTTCAGGCTGGCCCTGAGCTCACTATGTAGCCCAGGCAAGCCTGGAACTCAGCGATCCTCCTGCCTCTGCCTCCCGAGTGCTGGGATTACAGGTGGGAGTCACCACGCCCAGCATGGTATGTGGTTACCAGGGATCGAACTGCACTTGCGAGGCAGGCGCCAGAACCACTGAGCTAAATCTCCAGCCCCTACAATTTTTTTTTAATGCCTCCAGAAACATGAAGTATCTTCAGTCAGGTTTAGTTGTCCCACGTTAGGAGTCAGGGAATGTGCCAGATCTGACCCACCACCTCAGTTTGCAAGTAAAACTAGATGGATGTGTGGAAAGAAAGGGACCTTGGTTCTAAATACACCATGGGCAGATTAATGCTAAGTGACCATAGACATAAAGATGCATTTAAATAGTGAAGCATCTACAAGAACAATATCTTAAGGAGGGCAATGATTTCTCATAACAGCACAAATCAGAAGACAGAAATTGGGCTTCCACCAAGGTGAAGATTTCCCTGCTCTACAAAGTAAAGAGGCAGGCAGACTGCCAGTGGGGGAAAAAGTAAAGTCTGTGTCCTGACAAGACTCATTTTGAATACAGAAAAGAAAAATATGGCAAATCCAAGATAAATCAGTTTAACAAATAGGCAAGGGACTTAAAACAACCACAAGAGGCCGGAGATTTAGCTCAGTGGTTCCAGTGCCTGCCTTGCAAGCACAGTTCAATCCCCGGTAACCACATACAGTGCTGGGCGTGGTGGCTCACGCCTGTAATCCCAGCACTCGGGAGGCAGAGGCAGGAGGATCTCTGAGTTCGAGGCTTGTGTGCGCTACATAGTGAGCTCAGGGCCAGCCCGAACTACCAAGCAAGACCCTGTCTCAAAAAAAAAAAAGAATAACCAAAGAAAGATACGTGAGTGGTCAGTAAGAACAAGAGGTTGTTCATCGTTAGTTTCTGGAGATGCAAGTTAAAGTTACAAGATGCCATCTCAAGACTGACAGTTCCAGATAGGAAAATGTGGAACCACTGGAACTTACATGTTGCTACCTAAAGTGACACATCCAATTGTGAAAACTACTGGGCAGGTGTTTTTTCAATTCAGATTAGGCACACTCCTGCCTCATGATACAAACAAAGGAAATGTATGTTCACAAAAGATTTGTACGAAGATGTTTATTGTCATTTTATTCATAATATGTTAATTAATTATAGCTATGATGTACCCAGCAATAGGAATGAACTGTAGTGAGTGCAACAACATAAATTTTCAGAAGTGATGTGAAACTATTGGACACTAAAATGTTTTCTCCCAGTCTGGAGATTTAGCTCAGTGGTTCTGGTGCCTGTCTAGCAAGTGCAAAGTCCTGAGTTGGCTTTTTTTTTTTTTTTTTTGCTTTTTGGAGACAGGGTCTTGCTTTTGTAGTTCAGGCTGGCCCTGAGCTCACTATGGTGCCCAGGCAAGCCGCCGCGAACTCAGCAATCCTCCTGTCTCTGCCTCCCGAGTGCTGGGATGACAGGCGTGAGCCACCACGCCCAGCATTATATGTGGTAACCGGGGATCGAACTCAGGTCC
>PVIC010014390.1:0-26517 GCA_004025085.1 Thryonomys swinderianus | reverse complement strand
CCTGAGTTTGATCCCCGGTAACCTCATACAACAGTGTTGGACGTGGTGACTCACGCCTGTCATCCCAGCACTCAGGAGGCAGAGGCAGGTGGATTGCTGAGTTTGAGACTTGCCTGGGTTACAGAGTGAGCTCAGGGCCAGCCTGAACTACAAAGTGAGACCCTGTCTCAAAAAAAAATTTCTCCTAATGATTCAGTTTCTGTTGCAATACCTTAGCCTGGGTAAGTTTTACAGAAAAGATTACTTTGACTCACAGGTCTGCTTGAGGTTGAGGGCCCACCTCTGTGATGCGCCTCTTGCCAGCATGCAGCACAGGGGTCACATGGAGAGAAATGGGTCTCCGTGTGCTTTCTGGTCACCCTCTTGAAAAGTTGCCAGTGGTCCATCATGGAGGCCCCACCTTGATGACTTTATCTTAATCGAGTCACCTCCCAAAAGCACCATCTCTAAGTAACCGTAGTCAAATTAATTCTTCATCCACTTAGATTTTATAATTGGATTAAGAGGAGAGGAACAAGGAAAATATGGATGAGATAGGGATGTTTTCATTGTGGTTGTGTGAGTGAACTCTACACTGGAAGCTGAGTTTTATTCTGTGTAATTTATACCTTAATGTTTTAGAAGACACATTTTTAAAAAAGAAAGATATATGGGGCCGGAGGGTTAGCTCAGTGGTTCCGGTGCCTGCCTCGCAAGCACAAGGACCTGAGTTCGACCCCCGGTAACCACATATAATGCTGGGCGTGGAGACTCACGCCCACCAACAATCAGCACCGCATACCACAGTGCCGGACGTGGTGGCTCACGCCTGTCATCCCAGCACTCGGGAGGCAGAGACAGGAGGATTGCTGAGTTTGCGGCAGCTTGCCTGGGCACCATAGTGAGCTCAGGGCCAGCTTGAACTACAAAGCGAGACCCTGTCTCCAAAAAGCAAAAAATAAAATAAAAATAAAGATATGAAATAAACATTAGGGAAAACTCATTGTCCAGGTCACATATAGTGATCAGGGAACCCCAGTTCCTCCTGCAGGAGAGGGAAGACTGACCATCTAGTCCAGGGATGGCGAACCTCTTATTTTAGAGTTTTCAGTTATCCAAACAGGCTGCTGGGGCATGTGTGTGGAGGTTGGCCTCCACTGATCTAGTGGTTGTGGGAGAATGTGTGTCCTCTGGCAGTCGGTGTGGATTTGCCTGTCCTGGAGGAGCAAGTCCTGGACCGCCCTCTCCCACCCAGGAGACCACACTGTGCTCAGGGAGAGGCCTGCACTGATTCAGGGCTGCTAAGGACCTGCTGCCTGACTTGACATAAAAGCGACCCGACCAAGTTGGATAGAAAAGTGGAAAATATAGGGATATTTATATTAGGCAAGGCAGAATTTAAAGTGAAAACCAGTATGCTTTTAAGTAAGGAATGTGTGAAAGTATGCATCAAGCTATCAATATTCTGCCAACATCAATAAAACATGGACTTTTAAAACTAAAAGGAGGAATAGAATGTAAACAGGGCTGACGGCCAGCACACAGCAGGCCAAGCCCTGGGGAGAAGGGCCTGCCTTGAAGGAGACCCGCAAATAGTGGCAGTTTCCTTCCCCTTGTCATTCTTGTTGATTGACTGGAGGTCAAGCAAAAAGTGAAGACCTCTGAGGATTGCTGAGTTCGCGGCAGCTTGCCTGGGCACCATAGTGAGCTCAGGGCCAGCCTGAACTACAAAGCGAGACCCTGTCTCCAAAAAGCAAAAAAAAAAAGTGAAGACCTTTGACTGCTAGGAAAATGAGCATTGGCATTAAGACCTAAAAAAGGAGGCTAAGAGCAAACAGTCATAATCCTTAGGAAAACCAACCCTGTGAGAGGTGGGCTGACAGCCACTGCTTTTCCTCCTAAGGCACTGGAAGAGATGTCTACCTCCAAAGAATTGGCTAATGGCTACCGACTCCTTTGAGGTCAGCTTTCCAGGCTCTGCCGTGCTCCACTGGCCTGCAACCAATGACTCAGCAAGATGGCGGTCCTAGGATGGCAGCCATTTATCCCGAATGTGGGACTTCTCGAAGCCACAGTCTGTTCCAGAGTGCAGCTCCTCACAGAGCTGAAAGAGATCCATCAGGCCTACATTCCCATCAACAGCTCCAACCAGCCTATCTTCCCCTTTCCACTCACCAACCTTACTCCCCAGTAAACCTTTCACAGGAATCAAATGGCGCCAGCCACAGGGTCTTCTTAGCATCTTACAGAGCCCCTCAGTGTGCACAGTGGGAGACAGCTGAACTCCAGAGTGACTACACTTCAAAGATGGTGCGTGCTCACAGAGGTAGAGCTTTCATGCCAGTGTCACCCCTGTTTGGGAAAACCTAGAATCCTGACATGGATAGGGAAACCTTGGTGAATGCCTGTGGCGAATCTGATTCCCCAGATATTCTGGAATCTATAGAAGTAGTCCACCTCCTCCCACATAGCAGAGCACAATTCAGAGATGCTATGTTAGATTTCCAAAATCAGAGTTGAAGGTTTATTCTGGATCAGATGTCAAAGGTTTTGGCTCTTGGTTACCTGGCTCTGTTGTTTCCAGGCAGAGCATTACCCCAGAAGGGCATGAAGGGTCAATGACTCCGTGACAGCTGGTGGGTGGTCTGTTTTTACTCTGTGTGGGTCCTCAGGATGACAGGTCAGCCCCGTGAGTTTGTTGTCCCCCCATACTGGGTGTCTCTGGAAACCCCCTCACAGACTTAGGCAGAGGCATCCTTTCCTAATTTCCCAGATATTTCTCCATCTAATCAAGTTGATGGTCTAGATTAACCATCTCAGTTAGCATCTCTTCATCTTCTTCCTGGCTTTAAGCCTAAAACTAGGTTAAGTTGCCACATAACTCATTTTGGGCCCTATTGAGCCAACAGAGTAAGGAGACAGACATATATGAGACTGGTTGTTGAGAGTCCTCCATCAGAAGGAATGACATTTATTGGTTGGAATCTAGAATTTAACCCTGTATCAAGAACCCAGGAGATGGTGTATACTTGTTCTTAGAAGTCTATAAAAAGTGATAGTCCACAGTGAGACAAGGTGAAATGCCCAGACAGCCCTGGCACACTCGCCTGATTACTGTGTTACAGGAACGCCCAGAGGACACACCATTCTCCCTGGCCACCAGGGCACGCTGTGGCTTAAATAGGAGATGTGCCCATCCTCACGTATCCCTGTTCAGAGCTGACTGCCTTCTGGGGTGCTCACTTGCTCTGTGGATTTAGTCCATTGATAATTGATGGCTGACAAGGGTTTAGGAGAGGGGAACCTAGTTGGAGGAAGTAAGTCACTGGGAGTGTACCTCTGAAAGACACACTGGGGCCTCAAAACTTCCCTCCTCCCCTTTCTGGTCCCTATCTGGTGAATGGCTTTGTTCCATCACACTCTTCCACCATGAGAGTCCATGCCATGGACCCAAACCTATGGTTCCAGGCACACATGGATGGAGAGCTCTGAAATCGTGAACCAGAATAAACCCTTCCTCCTTTAGGTAGTTTTTTTCATATATTTTGTGGTCAGGAACTGCTGATAATTTACTTATTCGGATTTACTTACTGGGACTTACTTGGATTTAAGGATGCCTGCCCTGCCCTACTGGTCTCCAGCTACAGGGATTATTGTGAATGACCACCCTGTTTTACTCATGCTAAGATTTTGCATGTGAAGGCTTGGAACTGCCCTGTTTAATGCATAGTAGTATTATGGGTGTGAAGGCATGGTACCAAATAAAGGTGTGGCAAACTCCAGGGATTGGCCCCTTTCTATTTGTGCAGTATTTGTTTTTTTCCTGCCACTGCTCAGGGTAGCAAGTGTCGAGCCCATGCTCAGCCTTGTCCTCAAGGTTCCAATTTTGTTGTTTGTTGGTTGTTAATCCTCTTGCTGTGGGACTCACGGGGGACTGGAGCTTGCCATGAGGGTTCTGGCTGCATCCTCTTATCCTGTTGCCCACATTTTGTCACAGTGATGAAAAACTAACAGGGATGCACTAGGGAGGAGGCTCTTGGCTTTTCACCAGCCTTCACTCTGAAATTACTGATTGCCTGTTGCCCTGTCAGAAGTCACTTCCTCGCAAAAGTTAAAAGCCTGGAGGCCAATAACCATATGCTTCCAGCTTCCATTCAAGGAGCTTCACGCACTCCCAGTCCCTGGGGAAGTGGCTGGGGCTGTACACTGGCTTGATCTGGTCTCAGTAACATGCTGACACTCTACAGGAACTTGAACTCTTTTCAATCTCATTAGAATGATCAAAAATACCCACAAGCACAGTTCTAATCAAATTAAGGGAAAAAGAGTGGCATCCTGAGCAGGCACTACAGTTCTTAGAACTCTTCTTCCTCCTCTCTCCATGAAAGCTCTGATGGCAGCTTGCATCCCATAATCCCTCAGAACCCAGGCTAGTAAAAATCTAGACCACTACACAAGCTTGGAAAGACAATATCTTTACAAGCTGAGTTCCCCTTCTCTATTTATGGGCCACAGAATACAAATTTCCTGCTTTCTCCTAGAACTGCTTGGTTATTTATGAATGGTACTGAGTAGGATGACAATTTGCAAATTCTGTAACAGCACCACCAGGACGTTTGGCTCATTGAAGCTAATGGGATACAAAGACCCCAAAAGGAATGGTGACCACGTGGCACCAACCTATCAGAAGCCAAGGGATGGCAATTACTCTCACAACTGAAAATGTCATAGTGACCACTGAGGGACTGAGCTGTGGAGATGGTTGGTAGGTCATGGAACACCTAGGACTAAAATAAAGCAACAAACAAAAAATCAATTTGTCATATAGGAGGGCTCCTCAATGAGATTGTCAGCATATTTCTTATCAGAAACCTTGGAGACCAGAAAGCATTCATATTCATATTCAAAAGAAAAAAAGAAAAATCAAGAATAATAAGTAAATAGGTCACAGATACGTAAATACCATATCTTTTTTCTGGTATGAGAAACTGTAGATGTAGATGAGTTCTAGAATATATGATAGATTTTATGAATAGGAAATATTCAAAGGGAAAGTGGTAGAGGAAAGTAATGAGGGCAAAGAATAAATATGATTTGAAAAGAAAAAGAAAGTACATGTATATATGGGGTGGGGGATTGTAGGATGGGTAGGGATATGGGTAAAAATGAGAATTAACTCCTGTCACATACTGGTACAAATTCCCCAATGTTGAGTGTGATCGTGAGCTGTATATAAAATGTACCAATAAAGAATTCAATTTAAAAATATAATACATTAAGGGCCAGAGATTTAACTCAGTGGTTCTGGCATCTACCTGGCAAGTACGAGGTTCTGAGTTTGATCCCCAGTACCACATACCACAGTACCAGGCATGGTGGCTCACACCTGTAAGCACAAGGTCCTGAGTTCAATCCCTAGTAACCACATACAACAATGCTGGGCGTGGTGACTCACGCCCACCAGCAATCGATACCACATACCACAGTGCTGGGTGTGGTGGCTCACGCCTGTAATCCCAGCACGCAGGAGGCAGAGACAGGCCGATTGTTGAGTTCAAGGCTTGCCTGGGCTAGATAGTGAGCTCAGGGCCAGCCCGAACTACAAAGCCAGACCCTGTCTCAAAAAACTAAATAATAATAATCATCCTCATCATAATACATTAAGCAAACTGTCCTGCAAAAATGAGGAAGAAATTAAGAGTCCCCAGATTAAAAATGGTGTGGGAATTCACTATGAATTTCTAGAAACACAAAAACAACCAATAATGAAGCACAGAGACAACAATCTGAATTGACCTGTTACTGGTAAGAAGATCAAATCAGTCGTTTTTTAAAAACTTCCCAACAAATAAAAGTCCTGGGCTTGATGGGATCCCAGATAAATTCTACTGAACATTTAAAGAGGAAATAATGCCAATCCTTCTCAAACTTTTCCAAAGAAAACTTTAAAGGAAAGAATACTTAAAGTACTGAACAGTGAACCTGGATGTACTCTACTAAGCTACATCCCTACCCCTTTTTAAAATTTTGAGATGTGGGGGTCTCACTAAATTGCCCAGGCTGGCTTTGAACTTGTGATCCTCCTGCCTTAGCCTCCGGAGTAGCGAGGATTACAAGAGTGTGCTATTGGGCCAGAGATTTAGCTCAGTGGTTCCGGTTCCTGCCTCACAAGTGCAAGGTGCTAAATTTGATCCCGGTAAACACATAGAATGCTGGGCATGGTGACTCACGCCCACCAGCCATCAGTACCATATACCACAGTGCCAGACGTGGTGGCTCACGCCTGTAATCCCAGCACTGGGGAGGCAGAGACAGGAGGATTGCTGAGTTTGCGGTGGCTTGCCTGGGCTACATAGTGAACGCAGGGCCAGCCTGAACTATAAAGCAAGACCCTGTCTCAAAAAAAAAAAAAGAGTGTGCTACTATGCCCAGATCTAATTATTTTTTTGAGGCCAGCATGAACTAGATATTTCTTTATGAGTACTGATGCAAAAATCCTCAACAAACTGAATTCAGCAGCATGCTGAAAAGATTGTATAATCCATAACCAGGACGTATTTATTTCTGGTATGCAAAAATAACTCAATGGTTTAAAGTGCATGAAAAGTGAAAATGTATAAAAATCAATCAATATGCCACATTAACAGCGTGGAGGGGGAAAACTATGTGATCCTCTCAACTGATACACAAAAAGCATTTTACAAAAGTCAAACCCTTCCATGTTGAAAATGTTAACCAGGCTAAAATTAGAAGGAAACTATCCTGACAGAATAAAAAGCCTTATATGAAAAATCAACAGAGAACATCATACTCAACGGTGACAAATGGAAAGCTTTTCCTCTAAGAAAAAGACCAGTAATAAGGCAAAGGTGCTCTTTTTCACCAGCTCTGTTCATACAGTACTGAAAGTTCTAGCAAAACAAGTTAGACAAGGAAAAAAAGTAAAAGCTTCCAATTGGGAAAGGAAGAAAGATTATTTCTGTTTGCAGATGATGTGATTTTATACATAGAAAATCCCTAGGATTCTCTCCCAACTCTGTTAGAACTAATAAAGAAATCCAGCCAATTAGCAGGCTACAAAATTGTCAGAAAAATGAGTGGTAATTATTTACATGAATTGTGAATACTTGAGCAGGAGTTCATGATAATCCCTTTTATAGCAGCATGAAAAAGAATAAAATGCATAGTAACTTAGCCAAAGAAGTCAAAGATTTACACAATGAAACTTACATAAGGGGAGAGATATAAAAAATAATCAAGAAAAGACATATAGGGCCGGCCATGTAGCTCAGTGGCACTGTACCTGCCTGGCAAGTGCAAAGTCCAATCAATCCTGGGCCTGTAAAGAAAAAATATATACATACTAATTCCTCCAATGATGTATATTATATATTATAAACATATACCAAGAAACTACATATCTACTTAAATAAAGACATAAACAAATGGAGACATCCTATGTTCATGGATTGAAGACTTGATGTTATCAAACAATCAGTACTCCTTAATCTATACAGATTTAATGCAGCAATTATTATAATTCCAACTGTAGAAATAGAAGGACTTATCCTAATTTAAAAAATTGTAGAAGTTTCAAGGGACTATAAATGGCCAAAGCAATCTTGGAAAAATAAAAAGCTAGAGAATTCATACATCGTGGATTCCCACTTACAACAGAGCTACTTTAATCAATAGTGAACTGGCACAAAGACAGATGCTGATCAAAAGAAATATAATGGCCCAGAGGTGAGGATGGGAGGGTTGCTCACATATTTGATCAACTGATTTGAAACAAGGGGACCAAGACCATGTAATGGGGGAAGGTCAGTCTTCAATAAATGGTGCTAGAAAAAGTGTATATCAATATGCAAAAACATGAAGTGGACATTTCTGAAGTGCCACATGCAAAAATGTAAATAGATCAGAGGCCTAACCATAAAACTTAAAATAATTCAATACCTCACAAGAAAATATAGGATAAGCATTTCATGACATTAACTTTGACAATAATTTCTTGGGTTCAAAATCAAAGGCAACAAAAGAAAAAAAACAGTAGTTCACAAAACTAGACTTCATGAAAATGTCTAAATGTACATCAAAAACAATCTATCAGCAAAGTAAAAGGGCGATGCAAAGAAAATATTTGCAAGTCATATACCAAATCAGGGATTGACAGTCAGACTCAATAAAGAACTCCTTAAACCAAACAACAGAGAAAAACCTAATTTAAAAATGGGCCAAGGAATTAGACAGTTCTCCAAAGAATGTACACAGGTAGCCAAAAACCACACAGAAGGATGCTCAACATTGCAAAGCACTAAAGAAATGCCAACCAGAACCACCATGAGATACCAATTGTTGGCTCTGCACAGCCAGGGTTCTAGGGCTCAGAAGGGTGTTGCTGTCCAGGGTCAAACAAAAGCTCCCTCTGAATGACAGACCAGGACCAGACAGCAGTTAAGAGGAGTCTTGCTTCTGTGGAGGACAAACGACCTGAGCAGCCCAGGGAGCAGAAGGCGTTAGTGTGGGACTCAGGTGCCCCACACAGGCACTTTCTGGCAGCTCTTTTCCTGCTGTGCCTGGAGCAGATCTGAGCACTAACCCTATCAAGACCAGTCTGGTTAGCAGGGCTCCTAATCCTCAGGGTGGAGGGTTCTGGTAAGGCTGCTAGACGAGTCTGATACCCACATATGACAACTGAGGGCAAGGGGAGTTTGGGGTGGACACTGCAAAAGGAGGTGGAAAGGACTATTGTGTTCCCACATTACCACAGTGCCAGAGACTACAACTTATCCCGTGTCTTCCCCTCAGGTTTTCTCAGCTGTTTCCCACCTGCACATGGAGAAGAGGAGCAGTGTGACACAGGTAAACCAAGTCAGATCTCCTGCGAGACAGGACGGACCATCCTGCCCAGCAGCTACAAGGAATGTGGCCCGGTGACAGCCTCTGGCCATTGGCTCCTTCGGGGTGCACCCCAGCTTCTCAGTGGCCCCAAGGATGAGGTCAAGCAGTGGGAGCCAAGGCCACACTGTCGGGCCACATGCCTGCACCAGTGATGAGCCAGACATAGAGCGGCCCAGTGTGCCCAGCTGGTGCGGGTTGTACTCTTGGCATGCTGGGTGCTGAGCTCCTGGCTGGGCAGACTCACATCAGGATCAAGGTCCACCCTTTCCAGGTCCCATTCTATTTCCTCTTCTCTGTCTTCCCCAAGGACCCTTTACACTTCCACTCAGCACTTGATTCTCAGGAAGGCTGAAAAGACAAAGTGTGGACAACCAAAGAGACACCTAGGGGGTGATTAATTTAAATCTAAAAGCATTTTACTGAATATGAATTGACTAAAGACTCCAAGTAAAGACAAATACTGTGAGATGAATACACTTGATCTTAGCCAAAAGGCCGAGCAGCGATGTGTGAGATGAAGACAAACGCTGAAGTCAATCACAAGCTACTTACAAGAGATAAGCAAACATACTGTCCGAGAAAGATTTAAAGAGAATTGAACATAGAATTCAATACCAACACAAAATCAAAGATAGCCAGCTCAGCTCCATTCCTATCAGCAAAGCCAACTTCAAGGGAAGAAGAGCTGCTAAAACAAATACAGACTTTTTTTTTAGAGGAGTCAATCCACTAAAAAAGATGTGACAGTTCACAATCTGTAGACAATGATTAAGGTTTAAATATGATGTGTCCCCCAAAGACACAGTATTGAAGTTGCATCTAAGTATTGAAGGTTACATCTCCAAGGCAGCACAGATGACATGGCTATTATAAGGCGGGGCCCAGTTGGAAGAAGTAGGTCACTGGGGACATAACCTGGTTCGATACGTCTTGTCCCCAGCTCTTCCCTCGCTCTCTGCGTTTCAGCTACCACAGCTGAGGAGCTTTCCTCCGCCTCGCTGTTTCTGCCTTGGATCTAGCTGACTGAGGTTTGAAACCACGAGCCAAACTAAGCCCTTCTTTCTTTAAACTGTTGATAATCATGCGTTCAGTCAGAGTGAAAGGAAGCTGGCCAGTACGACACCTCGTAAACCTGGTCTTAAAACCCAAAGCCAAATCTGACAGATCCAAAAGGCGGGGGGGAGAACAAGACACAGTCATCCTGCGGTGGAGGGATTGTTTGGCCTATGAGATATGGGTTAGTTTTATGCTATGTGAGTCATGCTGCAATAAAGTTTTGTGTTTTAAGTGACTCAGATTATCTCGAGGATGTGAAAGCATCCCTGGACAATACTTACCATAAAATAGAAGCATTAAGAAGAAACAGTTCTTAATAAGGACAGTGTGTAGCGGGGCGAGTGCCTGGAGGACATGGTGGCCTTACCACCTGCCTTTTCCAAGGACACTTTGAAGAGTGTCATGCCTTTTAACAAATTAGAAAAAGAACAGCAGAATATGTCAAATGAAACTCGGAAGAGACAAAGATAAAGAGCTAAAAAATACTGGAAAAATAAAAGATAATCAAATGACTTAAAAATTTCAGGGAAGTAAAAAATCTGATATGTATGTAAGGCTATTTATCAGGGCTGGGCATGGCAGTACTGTTCCTCACAGGAAAATCCATGAGATGAAAATGCCCATGCCCTGAGGACCCTTTGGTGCCATGGAGTTTTATGTAGCTTTAAAAGAGAATGATTTGAATGTCTAGTGACACTGGGCATTCACACATGCACTTGTCCCTTCAACAGACAAGATAAACTCCACCCATTAGACACAGTCTGGAGGAATGATCCACGGTGCGGAGAAAGAGAGCTACAGGACGTTGCTGGACACCGGAAGGAATCCATCTCCAAGGACCAGAGCCTTAGCCGACTGGGCTGAGAGAGAAGGGTGGAGGTCCTGGCCTAGAAGGAGGCGGCACAGCTTGGCAAAATGGCCAGCAACAGAACCTTCTGAGAGGAGAGCAGAAGTGCAGGGTGGGGATGGGGCTGACCTCGCTGCCCATGATCCAGCAGAAGGATGCCAGCTGCTGCCTTTACAGAGCAGCCAACAAGACAGTGCCCTGGCTATGGAGAGCAGAACCTGGCCAGCTTTCTCTGAGCCCGGAGTATTGTCAGGGTCTCCACAGGCCATGACAGTGGCATCATGGGAGACCAAGAACGACAGAGCCGGGCAACGATCACGGAACCATCATGAACAGCGAACACAGAAGAAGAATGAAAAACGAAATCAGGCCACTCTGAAGAGCCGGCAAACAGCAATTCCAAAGCAGACTTCACCAGGTAACAGAGAGTCAACTCGACCACCAGAACCCGCTTCAGAAGAGTTCAGCTGTGTAGCCTGATCAGTTGTGAAGTAAGTCTGAAGAAGACTCTTTAGGAGAAATGCAGAATTATGAATAAACGAGAGGGAACAACAACAACAACAAACCAATAAAAAAATCTCCCAGAAATACTGAAAATGAGAAATGGCCATTGAAATCAAAAGCCAACATCTCGATGTAGGGATTAACTTGAGGATGTCACTGAGACAAAGTGCCATTTTCAGGAGGGGGTACAGATGTGGTGTCATTAAAGAAGGAAAGAGCCAGGGGAGGGGAACATACCTTTGCTGATGCTATGATTGCGTGGGCACAGCATGAGCACAGAAGGGGACTCCCCAGGGTGTAACTTGTACGATGTCCCTGAAGACAGAGCCCTTGGTGACAGACAACCACAGGGAGCTTTCATATGTGTAGTTCACCGATCCGAGGGCTTTCCCTGATCATTTCAGGAAAACAACAGCTCCTGAATGAGGCTCTACATCCCCAGACGTCTACCTGAGCAGAAGCCACCAGAGCCCGTGAGGAAAGACACCTTCTCAGTGATTTTTCTCCTTCCTATCTTGGCAGCAGCACATCCAGCTGTGTCGGTGGTGTGGATTTGATCTTTGTTACGTAGGAGGAGTTCCACAGTACCCTGTGGTCAGCCCTGAGGTACCTGCCGAGCCTGGTCCCCACAAATGTGCTCTGAGGCTCAGGATGGACTTTTTTTTTTTTTTTCTTTTTGGAGACAGGGTCTCGCTTTGTAGTTCAGGCTGGCCCTGAGCTCACTATGGTGCCCAGGCAAGCCTCCGCGAACTCAGCAATCCTCCTGTCTCTGCCTCCCGAGTGCTGGGATTACAGGCGTGAGCCACCATGCCCGGCATTGTGGTATGCGGTGTTGATTGTTGGTGGGCGTGTCTCCACGCCCAACATTATATGTGGTTTCCGGGGATCGAACTCAGGGGCTTGCGCTTGTAAGGCAGGCGCCGGAACCACTGAGCTAACCCTCCGGCCCAGGATGGACTTTCTTATGTCACATGGTTGGGGACACACTGTCCTGAGAAAACTGACTAGCCAAAGGTCAGTTTATGTTTTCGGATTACATGAAAAGAATCTTAGGAGACTCTTCTAAGCTTTCAAATGCTTAGAGGCATCTTCCTTTCAATGTGCTTGTGTATTTATTATCTCAAATGTGTTCCTTTTGTCTTCTTTTTTTTAATTGAATTCTTTATTGGTACAATTTACATACATCTCACAATCACACATAACATTGGGGAATTTGTACCAATATTATGACACAAGTCAATTCTCATTTTTACCCATATCCCCACCCACTCACACCTCCCCACCCCCTATATACATGCTCTTTTATTTTATTTCAGAATCATATTTATTCCTTCCCCTCATTACACCCCCACACCAAATTTCCCTTGGAAATTTCCCATTCTACAGAGACTCATACTTTCTAGAGCTCATTTGCATCTACAGGTGCTCATATCAGTGAGAAGATCCAGTATTTGCCTATCTGTGATCTATTGATTTCACTCATTAGCATGTCCTCCAGGTGTATCCATTTGCACGTAAATGAGTCAATCTTTACTAGCAGTTTATCAGACAAAGGGCTGTTATCTACACTATATAAAGAACTTAAACAGATCAGCCTCCCCAAGTTTAAAGACCCAATTCAAAAATGGGCATCTGAAATGAACAGACACTTCTCAGAGGCAGAAGTTAAAGCAGCTAAGAAACATATGAAGAAGTGTTCAATGTCACTGGTCATTTGAGAGATGCAAATGAAAACAACACTGAGATTTCATCTCACTCCACAAAGAATGGCTACTATTACAAAATCAATCAACAATAAAAGCTGGTGAGGCTGTGGGGAGAAAGGAACCCTTCTCCACTGTTGGTGGGATTGCAGACTTGTGCAACCATTGTGGAGATATGTGTGGAGATTTCTCAGAAAACTAGGACTAGGGGTCCCATTTGACCCTGCTATCCCCCTGCTAGGAATATACCCAAAAGAATTTTTAAAATCACATTGGAAAGACAGATGTACACTCTTGTTCATAGCAGCTAGTTTGTGATAGCTCAGTCAAATGCCCATCAACTGGAGAGTGGATAAAGAAGATGTGTTTTTTTTTTAATGGAGTATTACTCTGCCATAAAGAATGACAAGATTGATTCCTTTTGTCTTCTTTTTAAGTCTCATCTAACCATCACTGCCTTTAGATCAGCATCTTTAGTTTGGGAGTGGCTAAAATACTGTTATTGGCTAATTTCCCCCAAAGAACCAGATAGTTAATATTTTCAGTCACAGCTACTCAATTCTGCTATTGTATGGGGAAATTGGTCACAGATAATTGAATGAGCATTCCAATAAAACTTTATTTAAAAAGAAAAGTGGCAGCAGGAAGTAAATGACCTGGAGCCTTTGGCCTGGCCCTCTACACTGAACAGAAAAACATTTGTAGTTATATTTACCTCTATATGATGCTATTCATTTTGTAGTTTTATTACCCAAATTTTGTTCCTCTTGTCCCCTTGTTTCCTTTCTTTGGGGTTAGTCTGTTACTTTTTTAGTATTCCACTTTAATTCCTTTACTGGCTGTTCAGCAGTATGTAGTGGTTTCCTCAGAAAATGAGTTCACATTAGGCCAAAGATTTAGCCCAGTGGTTCCAGCACCTGCCTAGCAAGCACAATGTACCTGGTTCAATCCCTGGCAACCACATACAACAATACCAGGCGTGGTGATTCACACCCACCAACAATCAGTACCACAAATCACAGTACTGGGCATGGTGGCTCATGTTTGTGATCCCAGCATTCAGGAGGCAGAGGCAGGAGGATTGCTGAGTTAGAGGTTAGCCTGGGCTACGTAGTGAGTTCAGGGCCACCCTGAACTATAAAGCAAACTATAAAGAAAAAGAGAAAAGAAAAGAAAATGATGAGTACACTATGAATCTTTAATTTATCAAAATTTCTGTAATGTTAATGTGGAGTTCCTTCAGGTACATTTCATGGATCTTGCAGCCTTTCCTGTAACTGTCATGTATTTTATATTTGCATAAGTTATAAGCCTTGGGATCATTTCTTTTGTCTTAAAAGCTGTATGTCTTTCCTGGAGGTCTAGCACCTCTGTCTGCTTGTGGAATAGATGTTTCAGTCACCTCCATTCTCCCTTCCTTCAGCCCATCCATTTCCTGCTTCTAAGAATTTGCCTGTTCCTATTGTTCCTACAGATGGAATCAGTCAGTAGGTAACTACTTGTGTGTGGTTTTGTCCACTGAATGTATTTTCCAGGTTTAGCCATGCTGTAGCCTGAGCCATGCCTCGATTTTTTTCTGGGCTGAGCAATATTCCACGGGGCAGAGACCACACTGTGCATCTAGGCATGCGGGTTATATTTTTTTTCTTTATTGTGAATAGTATACAGTAGTCACAAAGAAATTAAGAGGAAGGAAGAAATCTAGACAGAGTCCAAGTTAGGAAGCATCCACTGCTTCTGAACCTCTTCATGCCCTTGAGGTGGCTTCTCCTGGGCCAATCATTCCAGCCCGAAGACCTTCCTGGAGAATCCCATGCAGTGAAGCGACTGATGAAGCTTCAGGGGTGGTGGCCTGCTGTGCCCGGCTCAGTCTGTCATCGCTGTGGCTTCCATCAGCTGTGGCTTCCGTCAGCTGTGGCCTATCTAGACAGAGGTCCCAAGTTGCAAAAGAGAAGCTACTGGCACCACTCACCTCAGGAGAAGTGTCCCTTCCACTGACACTTGGACACAGCCAGCTGCCCGGGAGCTCCCTACGCCCTCCATCTTTAAGTCCAGAGGGAGGAAGCCCAGGCTTTCTCTCTGAATGCTCAAGGGAGGCTATGGGTCTCAGGTCTGCACTGACCTCTGCTGAGAACTTGATCTCAGGGTACCTGTACCCCACACACACACCAAGTGCTGTGGGCTCTTCTGAGGGCCTGTTTCAAGAAGGAAGGACAGTGCTCAGCTTTGGTCTCATGAGACCCAGCCAGACCCTGTCCCAAGGACACAGAGAGCTAGAGAGTCCTCTGCCACAAAGATTTTTTTTCATACAATTTCTAATGATAATAAAAAAATATTGAGTTGTTTTCCTTTTTCAAATTACTTGATCAAATAATTTGAACTCAGGGGCCCTCACAGAGAGCTACATGCTCCAGCCCTTTTTAACTTTTTTCTTTTGGGACAGGGTCTTCTGAATTGCTAAATTGGTTAAACTAGGCTCGGACTTGTGATCCTCCTGTTTCAGCCTCCCAGAGTACTGGGAGAATAGTCATGTGCCACGATGCACAACTGATATGGTTCACTTGCTTATTTGCTTATTTATTTATTTGCTTATTCATTTATTTGCTTATTTGCTTGCTTATTTAGTTATTCGCTTGCTCATTCATTCATTCATTTGGAGACAGGGTCTTGCTTTATAGTTCTCGCTGGCTCTGAGTTCACTATGTAGCTCAGGCAAGCCTTGAACCCAGCAATCCTCCTGACTCTGTCTCCCAAGTGCTGGGATTACAGGCATGAGCCACCACACCCAGCATTGGGGTATGTGGTATGATTGCTGGTGGACATGAATCACCATGCCCGCTATTGTTGTATGTGGTTACCAGGGATCAAACCAGGGACCTTGTGCTTGCTAGGCAGGCACCAGAATCACTGCACTAAATCTCCGGCCTCGTGTGGCTTATTTTTAAAAACAGTGTTGGCTGATATGGCCTCTGTTTCTTGACTTGACTGTGACGTTTCTGAGTTAGTCCTTCCCCCAAGTCCCGAGGCTCATTCACCCTGACCTCTCTGGAGTCTCTCTGGATAAATGTTGATCCCCGGTGTGTTCAGACAGCACCAGAGGTGATTCCTCTATTGTAAAAACAATTCTATGTTCTAAACCTCTGAGGAGAGAATCTGGCTGCCCAGCCCTGGAAGCCAGAGGACTCCTTTTGGAGAGGCACAGAGCTGAGTGTCTGAATCCTGAAAGCAGCCCTGGGCTGAAACAGATGTGACCATGACACCCCCCTCCCCAGAAAAATCACGAGCACCATTAGATGCCTGTCACTAATCACACTAATGCTGGCTGTTGTCAATTAGTCTCATTAGCACAGGCAATTTGGGCCCGGGATGGTATTACGCTAATTACCGCGAGCTGTTTGCTTCTTTGAGGAGGGAGGGCCTTTCCAAAAGGTTATGCTACTCGGAATTTAAACATGACCCTTTACATTGTTAGGGACCCAGGAAGGCAAGGGAGGAACAGACCGTCAGCGAGCGGGTAAAAAAGTAAAGGTGAAGAAAGTTGCGGGGTAATTTCTACTATAATTTTTCTACTATTTTATTTTCTCAGCTAAAGTGGACCAGGGCCATTGTCCTTTTTTTTTTAATTTTTTTTTTTTCTCTCTGAAATCTATGTGTGGGAGGCAAAATTACTCACATTAGAGTTCAGCTGAGACATCAGGCCCATTAAGGGAGACGATGCAGAAGAGCTTTTATTCAGCCCGCCCCAGGCTCAGTGAGGGGCCAGCCCAGCGAGCCCACTGCTCCTCCCGCTACTGCGGCCCCCTGCCCGGCCCGTCCAGAGCCCCCTGCTACCCACACGGCAGCCTGGGGCCCCCGGCTGGAGCCCAGCCCGGGTAAGGGTTTGCCTGTCCTGCCAGGTTTGCGTATGCCCGCCGCATGCAGCTGACCTGGACAGCTCCCCACACACTGCCCTGGACCCACTGTCCCCACCTGGCCCAGTTTAACACTTCATTTCAGTCCAGCAGCCTTTGGGTGCCCATCTGTACCCGCTTTGCCCATCCCCGCTCAGCCCCTGTCACAGCTCCTCAGGGACGAGCCCACCCGCTGTCCACCGAGCTGGACGACTGCCGGCTCGTCGTTTGCTGCTGCCTCTGCTCCGGGACAGAGCAGGGTGACGGCCACACCTTTCCCCTCGCACCTGTGGCGGCTGCAGCTGCCTCCTCCTGGGGCTGCGGGGACCGTGACTCCGTGGGGCTAGCACTCTGGAGGGGGCGACACGCGCCGAACACGCAAGAGGCAAAACAACACAGCGGGCTT
The DNA here is from genome assembly GCA_004025085.1 of Thryonomys swinderianus. NCBI lineage: Eukaryota > Metazoa > Chordata > Mammalia > Rodentia > Thryonomyidae > Thryonomys > Thryonomys swinderianus. Next base: position 9,228 of record PVIC010014390.1, on the reverse strand, counting down.
TGCCATCAGCTCGGAACCGCACGTTCCCGGGCACATCCCCTGTCGTTTAAGGGTCCCCTCGGTGATGTCCCTCCAGGGACCACCTTTGCAGCCACACGTAGACGAACGTCAAGGGGCCTGGAAGCCCCCCACCCTGTCTCCTTCCCATGTCGCCCTCCCAGAGGTAGACAGACTTGTTGCGGCAGCTTGGGGCTCCCTGCAGCGGATGGGGTGTAGTGGGGTGCAGGAAGCCAGAGCGCACATTTCTATCGATTCATTGATCAAAAGGTCACAGCTGATTTGTCCGTTCTGGAGGAGATGAATGTTGCATTACAGAAACAGACAAAACCCTGTGTTTTCATCTAAATGGTGTCTCTATTTATTATTATTTGTAGTTACTGAGCCACTGCCAGGGCAGAAAGGAACTCTTCTGAGTAGGACCCATCGTGGGTGGCCCCTGTCCTGTGGTGGGGGTGACACTTGTGCCTGGTGTCTGTGAGGACATGATGTCCCGTGGGAGCTGGCACTCCCCAGACAGGATCCCCAGGGCCCACCGGGGCCACCGGGTGCTGGACCTGTGCTCCTGGCCAACTGGCTTCTCTTTACTACGGTCGTCCTGCAGGGGACATTCCAGGACAGACACACTTTACCCAGCGAGTGGCAGAGCACTTGATGAGACCCTTGCTGTTCCCTGCCTCCGTGCCTGCTGGGGGCACGAGTCCCAGAACAACTTCTTTTGTTCTCTTCCCATTCTTGCCTCATAGAACATCTTTGGATGAGTTCGCTCTGCGAACAGAATGCTCAGAACCCCAGGGGGGGCTTTCCGGGCACCAGCAAGCATCCCTGTCGGTGGGCATGCTGTGCTGGGTGAGGGGACGCTCTGCTGGAAGGTCCCTGCCAGCCGGGACACATAGGGGTACAAGCCAGGACCCTGCTGGAGGCCGGGTCCTGAAGAGGCCTGGGTTTCCATCCAGCTGTGCCCTCTGGCATGACTGAGTCTCCCCCAAGAGGGGCAGGGGACCCTGACCACAAGTCCTGCCTGAGGGCGATCAGTCTCCCCAGCAAGGAGGGACTTGAGGTTTATTGGTCACTCCCTCCTGTGGCCACGGGCAGACAGAGCGGCCAAGGTGCTTTCCACGCATGTACCTGTGGGACATCCCAGACCTGGGAGGTGTGACAGCCTGGGCCAGGGCCCTGCGAGGACATGCTTTAGAGCAGGCTCCCTGTCCACAGCCAAGACTCCTCTGCTTCTGCTCCGGGGACAGGTGGCTACGTCCGGAGACATTCTGGGGTGTCCCATGGTGGGGGCTATGGAATGTTCTGCAGTACTTGGGGCTACTCCCCTCCCAGCAGATTGGCCTGGCTCCAACACCAACTGTGCAGGAAGAACTGGGTCTAAGAGTGAACATAGCTTAAGATGAAGGATTTTAAAAACATGAAAAATGACAATTTCTTAAAAGTTGATTGGCATCATGGACGGCAGTGCACCTGTGTAATCCTAATACTCTGGGAGGCTGAGGCAGGATGATCACAAGTTTGAGTTCACCCTGGGCCACTTAGAAGCTTAGAATGATCTTTTCTCAAAAATATAAAAATTAAAAAATGGATAGAAACAGCTCTGTGCCAATGACCTGGGTTTAATCCCCAGTACCAAAAAATTATTTTATTAATGCCAACATGACAAAATGTAGAAAAACCATGGTTTCTGTTAGTTGTCTGTCTGCCCATGTGAACCTTTGCCACACACTTCCCATGCCTGCTAATCTTGGGGACACCCCACAGACTGGCTCCTGGCCCCGTCTCTCTCCCTGTCCCAATGCAGGGTGGGTGCTGTGGGATGTGGCGACCCTGTCTATCCCTGCCCTTGTACCACAGTCCAGGGACTCGAGCTGGCACATTGTCCCCAGACAGGGCTATTCCCACACAGGGACAGTGACCACTACTACACTGAGACCGTAAACCACATACACAAGCCTCTCGGTGGTAAACTCTTGGCAGCTCCCACCACCACGGGGCCACACGCGGCTGATGCCCTGAGTGGCCACTGAAGCCCACTCCCCACTGACCCTGGGCTGTGTGGGTCCAGCCAAGGGCCAGCCTGGACATGCTGTGCCCATACTTCTCACCTACAGAAACTGGGCATTGTCCAATGAGGGGACAATTTCAAATCCCAACCCCAAGACCCGAGACAGGACGTTATTTAGAGACAAGATCTCTGCAGAGGTAGTGGATTCAGTCATGGAAGGTTAGAGGGGCCCCAAGTCTAATGCCTGCTGTCCCTTTACGAGGAGGGCATTCAGGTGCAAGGATACAGAGACACAGGCAGAGGCGGACAGGGTGGAGGTTGAAGGGGAAGCCAAGGGGTTCCCGGGCCAGTTACCCCCAAGGCTGGAAGAGGCAGGAGGGGCAGAGCACAGCCTGCCACACGCTGGCCTGGGGCTTCCAGCCTCCAAATGGAGTCAAGGTCTTTGTGTTGAGCTGCTGTCTTCGAGGCCCTTATGCCAGCCCTAGAAAAACAGACATAGCCCAACAGAAGGCATCTGGGCTGAACATCCACTAGCTGGCCTCACATGTCCCCATCCTAGCGTCACCACAGGGACTGCGTTAGGCGGAGCCCGCGGTCTTCCAGAAGTCCTTGTCACCGTAAGAACGCTGCATGCCTTGCTCTAGACTGTGGAGTTAGGGCTTGGCTTAGCATCTCCCCGTGCCTCCCCTGGGGTGCTCCAGCCCTGCCCCTCTGGCTTCTCTCTGAGTTGGCTGAAGGACTTGCTCTCAGCCTCCCTAGTGGGAGATCAGCCCGCAGGGACTGGCAGGGTGGCAGGGCAGGGAGTTCAGGATCAGGTTAGGCTGCCGTGTGGTGGCCACAGCTTGACACACGTGGCCCCAGGTACAGACATTGTCCTTCTAGATGACCTGTGCTAGACTCGGACAGCCACAAAAAGCCTCCCTAGGGAGTTAGGGGCTCACTCTGAGGTGGCCTAGGATACCCCCAGCATGGCCGGGGACTTCAGGACAAGGGGCAGGACACCTGCTACTGGGCTTGAGCAGGCACCGAGCTGCACCGGGTGCATGAGGCCTGGACATGGCTTCAAGGCTGCTGGATGGCTCAGCCAGACTGTCACATGCTGCTTGGGGCTTGAGCAGCTGTGACAGAGGCTATTGGCGTCACCTCAAGTATCCACACTCTAGTCCTTTGCACAGAACACTTGACCTTGGCTTTAACAACTGTCAATACTGCTTCAGGGACAGCTCACCCATCAGGCCTCACCGGAAATGGAAGACTTTGTCCTTCATTAGGTCCCCACGAGGCGTGGGAGGGGTCACCTGGTGGTCACATGTGGGCTGACCCTGGTGACCCAGGACATCTCAGTGCCCCAAGCCCCTTCTGTGTGTTCAGGAAAGCCGTGACCCCTTCTGCCAGCTACCGTGAGCTGCCTGTCACTCAGAAGGCCGTTTCTCCAAAGGTCGAGAATGTTCTCTGCTCGAGTTCTTAATTTTGACAAATTGTCTTCAAATATCTTTTTAATAGCTTCTGATGAAATTCAAATCTTGTTAGGTGAAGACAAAGCAAATTCAAGTATAAATCTCCATTTGCCTTGAACATTTTCACATATTAAAGTTATCAACAGAGAGGCAAGTAAAGGAATAAAAACGCAAATGAAATGGGAAGACTCGTGGCCAGGCAGCAGCCGAGGTCCCTTCCTCGGCCCTGGGGACCGTGGTGGCCCTGAGTTCCCAGATGCTCACGGGAGAGTCCGCTGGCAGCCAGAGACAGAAGTGCGGGCTCAGCTCCAGATGAGGGGAAGGAAAAACCCAAACATTAAAATCCAAGCGCAGAGAGAAGAGGTTTTCATCCAGCCGCCAGCCCCTGAGTTTCAATGGGCCAAATTACCAATAATTTCAACACAAATTAGACCATTACTGTTGCCACGAGGGAGCTTTTCCCAGGTTGCTGAGAGTGAGAGCCAACGTTACTGTCCCTCCAGACTGGCAGCCGTGGAGCGGGGACCTGTCCCCTCACCCTGCTCCTTGGGGGGGGGGTGCTGTTACGGGCCCGCTGTTTTCCCAGCTCCGACCGGACCCCCATTAGGCCCAGACATGGCACCAAGGGGCCACAGGGGCCCTTGAGCAGCTGGAGACACCAAATCCCAACCTGACAAGACCCAGGATGCCCACGGGAGACGGGCGGGGCACTGCCCTTCAGGGCTCTTTGGGGCAGAGGTGATCAACACTGTGCTGAGTACCTGCGTGACAGGGAGAAGGAGGCACAAGCTCAGGAGAGAGGACTCGGAGCTGAGGGTCGAGGTCTAGAGGGTTCTTCTCAAGTCCTGATGGATGCCCTTAACCCCTGTGTGCCAGCAGGAGGAGGCTGGGACTTTGAGGCCACTGGGGTTGGATGGAATCATATGGGTGGGGCCCTAGTCTGACAGGATTAGTGTCCTTGTAAAAAGAGATGCTACCTCTCTCCCTGTCTCCCTCCCCTCTCTGCTCCTCTCTTTCTTTCTCTCTCTTATCCTCTCTCTCTCTCTCTCTCTCTCTCTCTCTCTCTCTCTCTCTCTCTCTATCTCCCCTTCTTCCTTCAGAGTTCACATAGAGACTATGGGAAGCCAAGCATGGTGGCACTTGCCTAGAATCCCAGCACTCTGGAGGTTGAGGCAGGAGTTTTACAAATTTGAGTCCAGCCTGGGCAATTTAGTGAGATCCTCCCTCAACAAATACCAAGGAGTATATAGATATATATATCTGGGGCCTGGGTCTGGGGCCAATCCCCAGTAATGCAGAATACATTAATGAGTAAATTTTAAAAGCCAGGTGAGCGTGCGCAGATTAAGATGACAGCCAACTACCAACCCAAAGAATCATCTTTGAATAAAACCAACTCTAAGCTCTGAGGTCTTGGACTTCCAGCCTCCAGCACCAGGAGCGCTATTCAAGCCACATGGTCTGTGGTGTTTTGTACACAGAGGCCTGGGGCCTCCAGGTGAACGGCCAACAGCTGGAAGGGCGGCACATGGAGGGAACAGAAGGAACAAAGGTGCACAGAGGGCAGAGGAAGGCGAGGTCAACAGGACCACAGCTGGGAGCTTGGGGACCTTCAAGGCCGAGACGAAGGCCCTGGTTTCATCTGCTCTACAGGCAGCGAGAGCCACAGAAAGTTTGTTTTTAGAGGAAACTGCAGAGATGATGGCAGGGAGCCCAGTGACCTATGGACACTCACAGAGCAAATCTCACCTGCACCACACCCCCTCAGAATGGTGTCTCCCCATAGGTTGAGGCAGGACTGTGCCACCCTAGGGCCCCAGGCCATCAGCCACGGCACCACTGATGCCAGGCCCTGCAGTATGTTCTGCAGTGTCCCGGTCTCTGCCACCGGTGCCAGCAGCAGCAGGGGGCAAAGTGCCTGGGGACAAACTCGCTGCCCGGATCCTGTCCCAGGCTGGGGGCTGTGTGGCTTCAGGAGGGGGATGCCAGCTCGGAGCCCCGGTGCCCTGAGCAGAGGGCCATGGAGTGAGAGCCGCCCAGGAGCCCGGCCCGGCTGAGCCAACGAGGACTGGGTGCCGGGAGGGAGGCGGCGGCTCCCTGGGGCTCCAGCTCTGGTTCTCAAGCCCGCTCTGCCGTGTGCCCAGTTGGAGTTCGGGGTGAGGAGCCCTCGCTGTAGAGCTGGGAGACGAGCTAGGGGGCTGGGCAGGTGGCGCCTGGACTCCAGAGAGGGGCTGGGACCCGGCCCGTCCTGCACGGGGTGGCTTCCCAGGACCTCAGCTGTGCCCAGGAGGGTGACCCAGCCCGGGGCCCTCCGAGCGCTTGGCGGCTGTCGCTGCTGAGAAGCAGCCTCGCTGAAGCTGACGGGAGGACAGAAGTGTCACCCATGCGTGTTCTCAAGGAGGGCGGGGGGGGGGGCAGCTGTTTTGTTTTAAGAAAAGTTCATTTGTGATAGATTATTCAATTAGGAATGCTGCCAGGCATGGTGACGCTTTTTTAAAAGGGCAGAAATAACCTAATAAGTCAAATTTGATTTGGCAAACTGGGGTCTGTATGTCTTGCAGGGTGATCGCGCTGTGATGTGGCTGAGATGGGAGAAGAATGGGAGGGCAGGCGACAGGGTTGCAAATAACACTGGGCATGCTGGGCGGGCAGGGGTCCTGCAGGGCCCCCCTCCAGGCAGTGTGGGACAAGCGTCCGACCCGGGAGAAGGAGCCACTCTGGGGACCCCAGTCCGCATGCGCAGGCCCAGCTCTGAGCTCCTGCCCCAGTGCCGAGATCCGAGTCCCGATGGGAAGCCAGTCACACCCGCCGAGTGCAGAGAGGACCCAGAGCGAATGACTCCGGGTCAGGGCTCACCAGAGCCACCCAGGCTGGTCACACATGTGCACACACACAAGCACCCTAGCATTGCACACTCACCTGCATACACTCGAGACAGCACAGGTTGTAACCCTGTACACACACACACACAGACTCTTACACCTCGTATTCTTGCATATGCACACGGTCCCATACATGGTACATACACTGCATACCACTGCACACGAGATACGTGGGAGGGCCAGAGTACACAGTGGATGTTTAAATAAAAAGATTTATTACAGTAAAAGACACATTTCCACTAACCCCTTCAAAGGTCCCTCGTGTCAAATGTACTAAATCCATTGCTCTTGATGGTTTCTGAAGCAGGTCTGGACTCCCTCTTTTGTGAGTGTCTTTGAGATGTAATAAAAAAATTTGGTGAATGCTGCTGCCAAGAACCATCCAACAGAAAGCAGGCTCATAAAAGCATCAATGAGGGGCCCGTGATTTAGCTTAGTGGTTCCAGCACCTGTCTAACAAGTGCAAGGTGCCTGGTTCAATCCCGGTAACCACATACAACAATGCTGGGCGTGGGGAATCACGCCCACCAGCAATCAGTACCACATCCCACAGTGCTAGATGCGGTGGCTCACACCTGTCATCCCAGCACTCAGGAGGCAGAGGCAGGAGGATTGCTGAGTTCTAGGCTTGCCTGGGCTGCATAGTGGGCTCAGGACCAGTTTGAATTACAAAGCAAGACTCTGTTTAAAAAAAAAAAAAACACATTCCTGTCACCGATCTGGCACTTTGAGACTTCTGGCTCTTTCCCAAAATCAGAATAGCCAGGAAAGGTAAATGCTTTGAATTAATTCAGGGCATCAGGGCACCCATGATAGCACAAATAAGGACACAAAAGAGGATGGCCAGAACTCCTTCAGAAAGAGATAGGAATGAGGGAGATAAATGTGTTCAAAGTGAGGAGGAGGATTTTGAGGAGAATTAATAGCAATGTGTCTTTCTGTTTTGTTTTGCTTGTTGAGACAGGCTGGCCTAGACTGGCCTTGGGCTCATGGGGATAATCTTGCCTCAGCCTCCTGAGGACTAGAATTACAGGAGTGTGCTACCACTGTAATGTTCACGCATTTTGTAGTTGTTTTTTTTTTTTTTTTTGAGACAGGGTCTCGTTTTGTAGTTCAGGCTGGCTCTGAGCTCACTATGTAGCCCAGGCAAGCCTCGAACTCAGTAATCCTCCTGCTTCTGCCTCCCGAGTGTTGTTATTCCAGGCGTGAGCCACCATGCCTGGCACTGCAGTGTGTTGTACTGATTGCTGGTGGATGTGAGTCACCATGCCTCGTATTGTCACATGTAGTTAGTGTGATCAAACCAGGGACCTTGCGCTTTCTAATCAGGTGCCAGAAACACTGAGCTAAGTCTCTAGTCCTATGTTTTAGTTTTTTGAGTAATAAGCTTTTGGATTGTGAACATTCACTGCATTTTCTGGCCATAGCTCATATGCACACTTGCTCATACCCCTGGGACATGTATCTCTATACAGGCACCATCAGACACAAGCTCACACCCTATGCTCGGGCACACTCACACTTCTACGCATGTCCTCAAGTCACACCACAGCCAGCTGGCACAAGCCTTGTCTGCCTGTCCCTGAGAAGATGGTCAGATGGCAGAGGTTGTAGTGGAAGTAAAAGCCCCAGGGCTGTCAGGGTGGGCATGGGGGAGAGGCTAGGCCCCCTCCCCACAGAATGCTGGGTGATGGGTGTGAGGTCTCTTCTCCAGTGTGGGACCCCACTGGCCCCATGGTGGGCTGAGGGCGATGTTAGGAGAACCAAGTCCCCGTGGTGGCACATCAGGGCACAACCTCGCCCAGTTACCATGATACCCATCTTGCCACTCCCAGCAGGGACCCTCTACTCACCCAGGCTCTGGCCTGACCAGGCCCCTCAGCCCTGAAAAATAACCCGGGGGGCATCCAGCAGAGTGGGCAAAGTCACCGGTGGCCAGGGGCAGAGCAGCTGGCAGCTATGTCTTTTTCTGGTTGGTCTCCGGTTCCCTGTTGGAAACGGGTGCACAAATTAGAGCAGCAGCAATCCGGTGGGTGGCTGGGTCGGCCCCAGGCTCACACACGTGTTCCAGTCTGAGGACCTGTGCGCTGAACAGAGCCACCTTGCGCCTGTTTTCAGTTGTAGATGATGACGCTGTGGCTTCACACACTGCACCTTTGTGGGGTGCAGTGAGGAGCAGCCTGAGTCCTCCTGGCTGCTGAGTCTTCATGGAGCACAGCTGGGGAGGAACCCTGGCCCCCTTGGGGGTGAGCAGGGAAGAGCTGGATTCAAACTCTGTGTCCCAGGGCAACATGGGAGTGGGGCCTCAGTGTCCCCACCTGTAACACATCACACGAGCGGCTCCCAGGGACCCCTCAGCCTGGCCCAGCCTGGAAGTCAGCGAGGATAAGCGCATCTGTAATGGGGGCTGAGGGACAGGTGGTCAGAGGGGACACAGCTGCCCAGATGGAGTCGTGGCCAGGACGGGACGGGCGCCTCCAGGAGCTGAGCAGAGTGGGCTTCAAGAGGCAGCGCAGGGGGACATGGTGTATCCACGCAGGCCAGCGCCCCGGGTGTGAGGCCGTATGTCCGGAGCTTCCCTGAGCTGAGCTCAGACCTGACTCAGTTCCTTTCTGGCTGGTTACCTCGCGCCATTATTTAGCTCCTCTGAGATTGCCTTTTCTCATCCCTGAAAGTGGTTAATGATGTCAGCTTGAGTTAACTAGAAATTTCCGGCTGATGGAGTGGAACTGACTTGAAATAACTTAAGGAGGATCCATCCTGGCTGTATGTCCAGGACCTGGAGAGCAGGAGGCAGATGGGCCTCCGGTTGTCCCCAGATGCCAGACAGAAGCCTCCTGCCTGACTTCTGTCCCTGGTCTCTCAATTTCTAGCCTGTAACTAC
>PVIC010014389.1:11061-36770 GCA_004025085.1 Thryonomys swinderianus | reverse complement strand
CTTTGGGAAGCCAAAGGGAGGAGGAGGATAGGCCGAGGCCAATAATGCTCTTCCCCTACTCTTGTGGCCGAAAGGACTAATCACACTAGATGCCCCAGATGGGTGTAATGGGAGAGCATCGGGGTCCATGTAGGGCCACCAAGTGACAACAGAGGAATTAAAGTGCCCAGTGTCCATCCTCCCCTGGAGATGGGTCTGCATCAGGGGACGGGACCAAGGTGCCATGCCCTGTAGCATGCCCCAGCAGCGCTGCAGCATCTGCTCTTTGTGTGGGAGGCTCTCCTATCTGAGCTTGAAAGTGTGTCTTGTCTTGAGTTTCCCCTTGTTATACCCTGCCAATCCCTGACACACCTCAGACCTGTCTGAACCCCAGATGACGGTGGCCAGACCCTGGTGCTCAACCCTGACCACTAAGGCTGCTGTTTCCCTTTTCTCACTTTGAGCACCCCACCACGTTGTTTCTGACCTAGGAGAAGGTGTTGTGCCAGGAATGGGTCACTTTCCCTACCTCGGTCACATTTCCATAGATGCTGATCTATGGAGGATGTTATCTGCTGCATGGGCCAACGCAACCATCTGAAGCCAAAAGACTCATATGTGGTTCCAGTACATCTTTCTTCCTTACCTAATGAATAATCTCTACTGCTGATTCTTGGTGTGGACTTTCAGGTCAGGATAAGAGGGAAAAGAAGTTTGACCTAACTCTGAGAAGCGAGACACACTTTCTGGGTGTTGCCCAGCATCAGTCCTAGCCCTTGTGGGCTGGCTTGAAGCTAGAGTTATTCCCCCCTTCTGTGCTTCTTAAGTTTTATTTCTTAATTTTGTATTTCATCCAGACACCCAGCTTCCCTTAGAGACTGGGTATGTCATGAATAATCGAATGAAATAAATAATGAATAAATGCTTCTCTCTTGGATTCCAGTTTAAATCCAAGGAGCCCTGGTGAGATCTGAGCACTGGTTCTGTCAATTATTTCTTCCAGACTGACCTCCGGCTACTGATTGACTCATTTAAATTCCTTCTTTTGAGGGCAAGTTACAATGGCAGTAAAATAATTAGAGTAGCAAACTTGAATTTGTGGTTGGCTGTATTTGAAGTTATGTCATTATCATTATGATACTGGGCACCATAGGAAATTGTGGTCCTGGGAGATGACAGTGGGTTTTAATTTTTAGCATGCAAGTGATTTTTCACAGCAGAGCCTGAATATTAATGGTGATCCTTGATCCTTGCTGGTTTATATCCTTATCTGTATGCAAACATACTGGCTGTGGCATTACTTGCCAACATTTTTCACATCCTGTTGCACAGAAAAATATTTTATTTACATATTTGTATTGTATTCTGGGCAAATGGATAAGACCATCATGTGCCTGAAAGTGAGCAGCCCAGGACTCTGGCCACCCAAATCCTGACCCTGTGCTTGGTGGGCTGAAGAACTCCAGATCTCCACACATAATTAATCCATTTGTAGAGGAATCTGTCATTTGGGAGAGACATCAAGGAAGCATCTCAACAAATATGTCCTTTCCTGTCTTTATGGAGGGAAGTAAAAGCAACAGGAACAGATTAGAGTGGAGAATGAGTTGTGGGGAAAAGGCTGTCAGGAATGTATCTTGAAGGAAGTGCTGTGTCATCAGGAGTTAGCTAAGCAGAGAGTGGAGAAAAGAATCTTCCAGGGAGAGGGAACTGAGACAGAAAAGCCTGGATATTTCTGAGGATTTATGAAAGGAACGAGCTGGCTGGCAGCTTCTGAGGAACAGGAGTGGCTTGAGGCAGGAGAAAGGAAGCAGGCAGGGGACAGAGCATACAAGGCTTGAGGAGAAGCTGAGGTGTGTCAGGTCCAAAGTGTAGTGAGTAGCTAGCAAAGGGACATGAGCCTGGGCTGACACAATCAGATTTGCATTTTCTAAAAAGTTACTTGGCCAGGGCCGGAGATTTAGCTCAGTGGTTCCAGCGCCGCCTTGCAAGTGCAAGGCCCTGAGTTCCATTCCGGTAACCACAAACAATGCTGGGCGTGGTGACTCACGCCCACCAGCAATCAATACCACACACCACAGTGCCGGGCGTGGTGGCTCAGGCCTGTAATCCCAGCACTCCGGAGGCAGAGAGAAGAGGTTTGCTGAGTTCCAGGCTTGCCTGGGCTACATCGTGAGCTCAGGGCCAGCCTGAACTACAAAGCGAGACCCTGTCTCAAAAAAAAATTACTTGGCCTACGTGGGCAATATGAGAAAAGGGAAACTAGGGCCTTCGTTGAGCAGGGCAAAGCCTGTAATATTTTAAATAGTTAAAAGTCAGATTTCTTGCTCCGCATTCAGATGTCTGGAATAATAGGAATTTAAGGACAGCCCAGTGCTGGTGTTTAGCTTTTATTTTTAACTAATATCAAGCCCCAGGTGGAGGCCGAGTGATGCCTCATTGAAGATGTTCATGATTCTGGAACCAATTAATATGCTAGCTTATATAGCAAAGGAATAGTGCATGTGTGATTGAGTTAAAGATTATAAAGTAAGGAAATTATCCTGGTGGGCTCAGTGTGATCACAAGGGTCCTCATAAGAAGCAGGCAGGAGGATCCATGTGGGAAGTGGACAGGGCACCTATGGAAACATGAGACAGGAGTGATGTAGCTACAAGTAAAGAAATGTTGGCAGCCACTAGACGTTGAGAAAGGCAAGGAATGGATTCTCCCCCACGGGCTCTAGGAGGAACCAGCCAGGTAAGAATCATTCTGAACTTTCGATCTTCAGAACTATAAAATAATAAGCTTGTGTTTTAAGTCATTCAGTGGAGGGTAATGTGTTACAGGGGCAATACGATACCATAAAATTCAAAGGGCTGCCATACCAAAGATGGTAAGACTGTGAGAATAGCCCCTTGGCCCTCGCCACTCCCTTTGGCTGACCTTACTAGTAGCATATGGCATATGGGGTAATACTGAGAGTTTTGAGTTCTTAAGAACTATCAGAATTGGCCCCATCTCCCAGTAAACCTGCTTTTAGGATACACAGCCTGGTTTGCTCCTTGCAGTCTAAATATCAAGCCAATCTAATACCAGCTCCTCACTGGGCCCATCTAAAGGCCTTCTATTTTCCTCTCCCATGTTTGCTGGTTGATGTGATCCCACGGCCCATGGGAGCCAGATGAATCTGCACACAGGCAAGTGAACCATCTTTGGGCATTTTCTTAAATGTAAATGTAGGTGACTCCCAGTCACATGTACTGTATGCCTTGACTGGAACACACAGTTTACCAGTTAGGATGTTCATCATGCCAAAGGGAGAACTGCTAATATTCTGTTTAGTTCCACAGAGATCTTTCTTGTAAATGGAACCCATGGGATGCAGGTACTACTCAAGATGCCAAGCACAATCAACCGGATATTAAAAAAAAATTATATAGCCCCCACAACCCAGGGTGCTTTGGGGACCTCTAAGGTGGTCTGAGAAACAAATGTATCTAAAAGAAATAGTGTGTAGCAGAAACAAAATTTTGGTTCACAAGGCTGAGGAGTCATGGTAGGTCTCCAATATACTATGTTCCTAGCCACATTTAGGAAGCCAGGCTTCCCTTCTCATTTTCAATCTCTCTACATGGTCAAGGCAGCAGTTGAAAACTCCCTCTCTCCCATCACCTTCTCTTGATTTCCTCAAATTACTTCCCTGCCCTTTCTAAGGTGAAAGCAATTCCATCTCTCTGAGCTTGTGTCAGTTTTCTTCTTTGCCTATTACCCACATGGACACAATGGAAGCCGAGGAATCCAGCAGCTCTAACAACAAAAATCTTCCTGGGAGAATAGGGCAGAGGGGAGGTTGTGAATATTAAGTACGAATGCTTTGGACCAATGTCACAATTGACCAAAAAATAAGTGGTCATAAGCAAAAGCATTTGGAGGAAATTCTGAAGGTGTCATCTCTTGGTTTCCTGAGACTATTTTGAATCGTGTTTCTATTGGAGGGAAACAGCGCCATTTGGCCAGAAGATGGTGCTCTTTTAAAACAAATGTAAGCAGCTCCCTAACATAAGGGCTGGGGAATATGGTGAATTCTAGGTTGATCTTCAAATTCAGAGGCTAGAGCAGGGAGACAGTACATGACTAATGGAATGAACTGTGGTCAAAAGGACAAATGAGAGTTAACATTCAGCACTAACTGATGATGCTTGTTGTGGTCCACTTTCCCAGTTTTCCATGCCATCTGTGTTTTACTTTCTCTGTCCTATATGGAACCCTTTCTGATTTGCCACAAATGCAGATGCTTATGGAGACTCGAGGTCACACCCTAACCCCCCTTTAAATTTCATTTTCTTTGCATTCACAGTATCCTATGCTTTGGTATAACAGTACTGGCCAGAACCTCATTGAATACACTGCTTGGTGTCTACAACCATGCTGAATCACAGCATGGTGCCTACTTAGCATATAGTAGTTGTTCAGTAAGCTTCTGTTGAATGATTGTGAGAAATTCAAGGTGGTAACTTCTGACATTTAAAAAGTGCTTTCTCATATCGTAAAGACATATGTGCACCCATGTTCGCAGCAGCTCAGTTTGTGATAGCCCAATCTTGGAAACAACCCAGATGTCCATTAACTGGCGACTGGATAAAGATGTGTTTGTTTTTTTAAAAAATAAAATGGAGTATTACTCTACCATAAAGAATGACAAGTTTGAGTCATTTATGCACAAATAGGCACACCTTGAGGACACACTAATAAGTGAAATAAATAGGTCACAGATATGTAAATACTGTATCTTTTCTCTGGTATGAGAACCTGTAGATGTAAATGAGTTCTAGAATGTATGGTAGATTTTGTGAAACAGGAAATATTCAAAGGGAAAGTGGTAGGGGAAAGTTTAAAAAAAAAAGTGCTTTCTGTCGGTTTGGCTGACACTGAGTGTGTGGTGAGCTAAACCCTTACCTACATCATTTCACTTTTACTTCGGAGTCTATAAGGCAGGTCTCCTGAATTTTAGAGTGGCTGTCTAAAGTACGTGAATAGTCAATGATACAAGGTTCATGTGTTCACTTTTGTGGCATCAACCTATCAAGCTTCTCATTAGTATGCTGCTCTGGGGACCTTTAAAAACCTCTCCCATTCTCTTCTTGCCTTGTTCCCACTCTGTCCTCCCCGAGAATAAACCCATGCCACTCCATTCAGTTTTACCCATCAATCCAGTGGCTCACGGAAAATACCTGATGCATACTAAACAGGAATAATTTACTCCTATTGAGGTGTGACTATGAAGGAGTATAAAGAAATAATGATCTATGGACTATGGGTGCACCAAGGAAGGTCTTACTAGGAAGTTTCATGGTATATCTTGAAGCAACAGTAAATTCCTTAAAGCCAATGTTTTTACGTGAGGGCTCCAAAGCTACTTTCAGACACCAAGCTGTGGTTTAAAACTAGTTCACACCAGCTGAGACTTTTAGGTCTGCCTTTGCTTTTGAACACTAAAGAGAATGGCACTGGGCAAAGAAATGAAGACCCTGGGTGCTGATAGAGGAAGGAGAACTGCTGTGGTTACTTCTTCCCTTCCTCTCTTTTCATCCTCTTCAATGTCTCAGTAACTTCTTTTGGCTAAGGAACATGTCTTGATCTTTATGGCCACCCAGCAAACAATGTGGTTTTAAAGTTAACCCACTTGATGTTGATGCCACTTGATGTTATTGGAATTCTCTCATAGCCAGCACAGATGAAATGTTGACAGAAGGGTGGTAATTTCTATCTCATTGCAAGGATGAACTTTCTCCAATAAAGTCTCACACTACTCCTGTCAATCATGACATGGACACAGCAGGAGATATGATCTGGGGAGAGGGTTATTTCTTGATGGCTGGTCTATGAGGGCTTTTGTGTGTCTTGTTTTTCCTTCTTGTCCTTCCAACCCAGGCATCTCTTACCCACTCCAGGTAGTTTTATGAAGTGGTTGCCAGCATTGTTGCTCAAGGAAATTAAAAGCTTCCAAAAAGAATTTGTCATTCAAGTGATTTGTGTTTATCAGGGTCTTGAGGACAATTTGGACATTTGAACTAAATATTCAGATGTGTTTCGATTGGTCAGCAATCACTTAAATGGGAATATAGGGAATATAGGGCCAGAGATTTAGCTCAGTGGTCCAAGCGCCTGCCTAGCAAGCGCAGGTTCCCTGGTCCGATCCCCGGTAACCACATATGATGCCAGGCGTGGTAACTCACACCCACCAGCAATTAGTACCACACCCCACAATGCTGGGCGTGGTGGCTCATGCCTGTAATCCCAGCACTCGGGAGGCAGAGGCAAGAGGGTTGCTGAGTTTGAGGCTTGCCTGGGCTACATAGTGAGCTCAGGGCCAGCCTGAACTAAAAAGTGAGACCCTGTCTCAAAAAAAAAAAAAAAAAAAGGAATATAAGTGCTCTTCAGAGGGCCATATCACTTGCTAAGCCAGTCTCACAACTCACTTCTCCACGTCTTATGCCTGCTGTTGTTCATTTTTAGCTATATGCCTTCTAAAGATCATGAATTTTGGACTGTTTGTAAATAAGGTACATATTTCCCTCTTGATCTGTGTTAGTAATCTGTAGATGGTACTCCTTTATTGACACAAAAAACGAATCATTTCCAGGGTTCCTTACAATCCTGGTATTTTTTCCATATATGGTGCTGAAATACAATCTTTTAAAAGTCCCTTTATCTCACTGGGATGAATTCAGAGATAGTTCCATCCTATGTGTAAAACAAAGCCTGTAGGCTACAATGTCTTACATGTGACAAGGCAATTTTCTATTTTCTATGGAACTAAAGGTGCAGGATACTGTGGCTCTGTACACTGGATTCTCTAGCTGGTGGGAATACAGGCTGATCCCAGCTTGTAGCTGTGGTTCCTCACTAGGCACTATTTCTGGTCTTGCCTCAATCAAGGTAGCACCTTCGCCCAGAGGGTGGCTGATAAAGGCGCACAGACGCAAGACCTCCCTTCCTCAATGGGGGCAACTCTCAAGGCTTCCCCATTCTCTGGTAGGGTCTCCCAAGGCCTTAGTTGCTGCTGCATTTCAGATGGACTCTCCTCCTGTCCAATTCTCTGTTCTTCCCCTCTTTAGGTGCATTTCCTGAATTCTACACTTGATCTTAGTCAAAAGGCTGAGAAGCGATATTTCCTGAATTCTATATCCAGTATCTTTCTGCCTTGATTTTGCACCTCAAAAATCTGTTTCTAGAAAAGCTAATTTAAGACAAGGAGTTAACAAAAATACAGAAGGGCTAATATCTTACAATACCAATGGGTAAAAATAGAAATAGTACTAGTAACACAGTGCATAAATTACATATTACTATCATGAGAAATATCCTTAGAAGCCTGGTACAACCCATCCTTTCCCAGATGGGGAGACTGAGGCAGAGACCAAGTGATGTGCTCAAGGTATAAACTAGTTAGACAAGAAGCCTTGACTTTGAATCCACACCTGTGGCCCAGTTGGGCGGAATACAGTATTCTAGCATTTAATCCATTCCCAGACAACCTCTATAACATGGGAATCAAACTCAGTGTTGAGAATCTGTAGTTTCAATACCAAGTGGTTTTTAAAGCCTATCCTCCAGATGATAATTTTTGTTTTTTTGTTTTTTTGAGACAGGGTCTCTCTTTGTAGTTCAGGCTGGCCCTGAGCTCACTATGGAGCCCAGGCAAGCCTGGAACTCAGCAATCCTCCTGTCTCTGCCTCTCGAGTGCTGGGATTACAGGTGTGAGCAACCACGCCCGGCACTGTGGTATGTGGTATTGATTGCTAGTGGGCATGAGTCACCACACCCAGCATTGTATGTGGTTACCCAGATCCAACTCAGGGCCTTGTGCTTTCGAGGCAGGCGCTGGAACCACTGAGCTAAATCTCCCACCCCCAGATGATAATTTTTAAATTGAGTACAAGCCAAACAGGACCTGAGGCTGAATGATGATAATGCACTTTATTAACAAACAAAACTACCACACAGGCAAAAATCTTACTTCAAAGGCAAATCACACAAATATGCATATTTCCACATGTAACATTGGGGCAAATTTCAGATATGTAACATTAGGTACTAAGTTTACAATCAAATGAAACACACTTCACAACTGTTTAAATTTTTTCTTCGGTAGAGTATGAGACCTTATTTAGCAGTTAACTGTGACAAATAGGTGAGTTTTAAAAATCTAATTCTCAACCTAACTATGGAGTGGGGCCATAGACTTCAGAACTGTGAAGGAGATGCTTCAGTAGACCCAGATTCTGTTAGACTCTCGAACTGACTTTTGTTTCCCTGGTTCAGAGAAGAGACCTATGGTGTCTTTATGTGGCGTAAGCTCACATTCGGCAGGTGTTCAGCTTCGCTGAACTGGCATTCATTTTGATACTCTGTGGCTTAAAAGGCTTGATCTAATTAGGATGAATTGATTTTCTAAAAACTTGGAGAACAGGGGAAACTATATCCTTAGAAGGCCTCCAGCATCCAAGACTTAAATTTGACATAATGTGATTATCATTAAAACTGTTGGCAGTTCAGGTTTAAACCAACATTTCTCAAGGCACGTCAAGACTGAGTTAATAAGTGAATAGAAATAACTGTAAGAGTTTAGGGATGAGATTTCTTACAGCAATCTGATATGATGCACAGCAACTCTAATATACTGGAACATATCCAAAACCTTATCAAAGCTTAAATTAGCTAAAATGATTTTGAATTATAAGATAGAAAGTGGCAGAAAAATTCAGCTCTTTGCTCTTAGGATAAAACACTGGAAAAACTTAAGTTATCACATTGGTGTCCAAAGACTTAAGTTTGCATTTAGGGTAAGATTAATGTTCTAATAAAGAGTTACTTGGTTTCTTCTAGAAACATTTAATTCTTCTTCAATAAAAACATTTTTAAAAGGAAATGTTTTATGTTTGAAATCTTTGGAAGAGGCTTTTAAAAACGAGTCAAATGTAAAAAGAGGTGGGCTCTGTTCTGGGCCCACTTTATTTTTAAGAGAAAGAGCTCAGTTTTCATATTCTAAAATTACTCAATTGCATTCATTACAGAACTAAAGCAAGTGAAGTTATATAGAGCCCTAATTTCCTTGTTACATTTGACAGTCTCAGTAAGTATTAATCATGGATTTTCCATGTATATTTCAGTACTTTAAATTGGTATGCTAATATTTAACTATGTTGAAGACATATAAGTTAAGAGATCTATCTACTTCTATGAATGTAAGGAAAAACAATATATGTCCCCAAGGGGTCTTCAGACAACTGTGAACTACATGGAAAAAAAGAAAATACTATTTTTCTGAAATTAGCACAGAATGCCTTCACTGATAAGGATGGACTGACATCCTACCAGTTCCAAAACAAAAGAAAAGATGTTTACTGGCATAAGTCTCACTTGGAGATAGTCAGGGAGGCTTCCTAAGGGACAGTCCTGTCATTATTTTACTTTGCTCATCTACAGAGCTGCACAAAAGTCACAGCAAATGAATTTAAGCATTACAGCTTGTTAAACATTTTCCTTTGTAAGATGAGAGGAAACACACAAATAAGATTGTGCTCAGAGTAGATGTCTAGAAGATTCATAGAAATGATAAGTTGTCAGGAGATTCCTGAGGCAGCAGCCCACAAGATGTCTCCATCCTGGTCTGAGGGGTTACAGGTCCCTGCCCCCTACACTGTTTTCATTTACAATTTCCTGGTCCATAGTGGTAGCTGGTCATCCTAGAAAGCTGCAAGCCTCTAGGCTTTGTACCAAAACTTCAGTTCCTAAACATGTCACAGGTTAGGACTTAATTTACTCCACCTCTATAGAGAGAAGGCCAAATAATTTGTTTCTGAAATTATCAGATATTTTACATTAAAGTTGAGAAAAAGAAAGTTGCTTCTTTTGAACACTTATTGAAATCAACAGGGCAATCACAAGATTTTAGTCTGCACAGTTAACATGAGTTAGTCTACACAGAACAAGACGGAACTTATCTTATTGAAATTAACTAGGTAATTCTTTGGGTTGTTTTGATAACACAGATGGAGAATAAACTGAGGAGGGTGCTTAAATCAAGTGCACTTAAATAGTCCAATGATACAGCCTTTAATTCATTCACATTTCCCTTTTGATGGTGATTGGTGGTATTAAGAATAAGATGGAAACCTAAAGCTGAAACTTCAGGGCTTTGGCAATAGGTCGTACTTGTGTAGCACAAACAAGACGGCAGTTAAAGAAGCTGAAATGCTGACGATTTTCATGAGGCCAGGCACAGAAGGCAGGTTTCTCTCCAAGAAGGTATGGGTGATCTCAACTGATGGAACATCCTAGACAAATGAACATGCTCATTAGCAGAAAGTTCTTGCTCCAACAATGAGAAAAAAAAAAAAAACAGTGTGGACCACTGTTAATAGATATGCCCTCAATAGTGGCATCTATAATGAATTCAGTGGCTAAAAAAAGTGAGATGTAAGTTTTATATGTGTTACTAGTCCAAAGAGATGGAGCAGTCATACATACCTTACTCTCAGGTTCTTGTACCCAAATATCCTTCTTGGCCACCATCCCAAGGACATTCAAAACCTGAAAGTGATGATGGCATTAGGAAATAAGGTTGTATAGTTTTTAACAGATTCAAAGTATTATGTTCATAGAAAAGCCCCATGAAGAACTGGCAGAGAAATGGACACACAGATTCTTTCAATGCCAAAAGTGGAAAATGAATGGCTAAAGAAAATATATTCACTATAAAGAGGAATGAAATCCTGTCATACTTAACAACATAGATGAAGTTAGAGAATATTAACTGAAATAAACTAGTTGCAGAAAGATACATAATGAATATTCTTATTCACATAAAAAAGTTGATAAGGTTGATCTCTTAGAACTAGAAAGTAGAACAGTGGCTGAAAAGGATAGGAGGGAATAAGGCTATTGAGAAGGTGGAAAGGAGTAAGCTCTAGTGCACTGT
The DNA here is from genome assembly GCA_004025085.1 of Thryonomys swinderianus. NCBI lineage: Eukaryota > Metazoa > Chordata > Mammalia > Rodentia > Thryonomyidae > Thryonomys > Thryonomys swinderianus. The sequence continues at coordinate 25,825 of PVIC010014389.1, read as the reverse complement.
AGCACAGTAGGGTGGCTACAGTTAACAATAATTATTGCGTATTTCAAAAGAGATGTAAGAATAGATTTCAAATGTTTCAAATAAACAATAAATGCTTGCTATGATGTACTTACCCTGATTTGATAACATGCACTGTGTGCATGTATTGACATATCATACTGTATTCCAAAAGTATCTACCATTATGATATATCAGTAAAAAAGTCCCAAATATCCAGCCTCATAAATATATAATAAATCCAGTTTTAAAAAGAAACAGAAAAACCACATGCCAAAAATGCTACTTGACTCAGGAGTGAGAGTGCCTTGGCTTACCTCTCTAGCTGCCCGTTCTCCAGCCTCAACTGCTCCTTCCATGTAACCACTCCACTGTGTGGCAGTCTCTGTGCCAGCAAAGTAAATCCTGCCCACTGGCTGGCGAATCACTCTTCAAGGGAAGAAAGAGGTCACACAGATTACATGGGAAGGTGCTAAGGGGGAAATGGCCAATCACTGCCTTTATTTACTCTGCAGAATGCAGGGAAACATAAATTATGTACAACATACCCTTGTTACACAGTCCAAGATAAAAGGCTAGCCTATCCCTTGCTTCCTGGTTCTATACACAAGGATCTGAACACTTAGACTAGGGAAAATGAGGCTGTCAGATCGTCAGTCACTCAATGTAATGCTGACCTTTTCCAGGCCAGCCAGAGTCAGAATGTAAAAACAAGCATGTAATCCACAACTGGATCTCTAGGCTGTGTATTTCCTGTTTTCAGTCCATGTCTTTCTGAAGGCTCCATTCTTTCTGAGATCACACAAATAGTCACAGAGCCCAGCCATGCAGGTACTCCGAGTGCATCAGTAGGGACTGCTATTTCTCTCAACTGTTTTTGGAGACTAGGTGAGGGCAAGGAAATGGGCTTCTTACAAAGAGGTCCTACCAAAGAGAATCAAGGAAGAGCTGGACCAAATAGCCAACTGTCCTCTTCAACTTTCTTGGAACTGATTCCTGTAAAGCCTGTTGTCATTTTTATAAACTCTCCTACTACATACCCTAATCCCATCTGAGACCTTCACTCTAACCCACTGGCACTCATTTTTCAGTGAGGAGCTTTGAGCTTTATCTATTACTGATTCTTATCTTTTTAGATTTTTATTATCACTCCCAAATTAATCTCATTATTACTAACAACACTGGTTTGATTAAGTTAAGAAAAACGACATGGTTGGGACTGCAGCTCAGTGGTACAGCACTTGCCTAGAATATGTGAGGCCCTAGGTTCCATCCCCAGTTCCATCCAAAATGGAAAAAGACAAAAAGTTCCTAAAATGAAGGGTTGACAGTTACTTCTTTCTTAGTGAACCTTATGTTAATATTCTAGCTTTGTTCTTCTGGAAACCAGGTGAAGGTGTAACGCTACTTATGGGACTGGGCAACACACTGCTTATTCTACAAATGTCTCTGCTTCTACTTACATAGGTAAACTGTATCTAAATCAGAAGGACTGTGAAGGAATTGTAGAAGCCTGGTAGGAAGCTGTCACTTTGGGTTTCCTTGAGTGTAATGTCTCTTATAACCGAGCAAATGACCCTGGACACTATGCCTATGAGGTACAGAGATGATGGTTTCTATAGAATAAGGTGCTTCTAAGTCCAGGTGAAGCCTTGGCTCCATGTGTATCTCATTTTCTCACCCCTTAACTGCACACAGCAAGAAGACTTTCTGATTTTCTTCTGCTGAACAGAAAGATGCATGAAACCCATCTAATACCCGGTGTGATTGGTGCCAAGGAGCCTAGGGAGATCCCGTGAGACTAAATGTCGAGTTAAGCTCAAGAAGGGTCCTTGAAAGACACCAGTTTGCTTCATCTCACAAGTACTGATGACATCTGGAGTCTTCCCCAATGTTTGGCTATTATTCTAGGTGTCGCTATCTTTGTTTTTCTAAAAAGGTACAAACTATCTAGAACATTACAAATAGGAATGCTGTTTCCAGAATTCTCATTGAACAGTTTCTCTTAGATGTAGTCTCAGTCTTACTTTAATTGGTGGGCATACCTTCCATACTGGGTCATGATCCCGGGGGGGAAGTAGGCTGTGTAACAACCCCCAGAGTATTGCTCCTCACACCAGTTTTTCTCTTCATAGTGCACTGGCTGCAATTTGAGGGGAGAAGATTCCAAAGAGAAAACAAAACTGAAATGCTAGCAACAAACAACAAAGGTTCAAATATTTATATTCAAAATACAGAAAACTTTGTTTTTCTAACTCACTGAATGAGACACAAGAAATACTACGTAATGATCTTCTGTGAGAAGAAGATCAAGGAGAAATCAGGAATACTTTATATTTTTTTCAACCTTTTGACTAGGGGACACATAAAGTATTCCAACATCAGAAGAGAGGGTATCTTCATTCACACGCTCAAGAAATACAGAGAGCTATGTCTTAAGAAAACCCTATAAATAATCAGCCTGTGAAAAGATTTTCTCCAGTCTCTGGAGTTTCTACAACAACAGTCTTTCCTGTCCCACTACCAAGCACTATTGATGAGAAAAGACTGGCAAGGGGGAAGCAGAAGCACAATGCCTAAGAAATGCTTCTGACACAACTCCTTTTCTAAACTGAAAAAAGTGTACGATGAGAGTCTTGCTAAAAAGGTGATGATTGGGTCGGAGATTTAGTTCAGGGGTTCCGGCACCTGTCTAGCAAGCACAAGGTCCCTGGTTTAATCCCTGGTAACCACATACAATACTGGGCATGGTGATTCATGCCCACTGACCATCAGTACCACACACCACAATGCCAGGCGTGGTGGCTCACGCCTGTAATCCCAGCATTCGGGAGGCAGAGGCAGGAGGATTGCTGAGTTCCAGGCTTGCCTGGGCTACATAGTGAGCTCAGGGCCAGCCTGAACTACAAAGCGAGATAATATTTTGAGATAGTGTTTACTAATATCTCAAAATACAAAACAAAACAAACAAACAAACAAAAAAGGGGGGATGATTAAGATGAAAAATATGTCCTGGGGACATAGGAGAATATGCTCTCATTTCTCTGTTATATTCTAAAAGTTTATTATGTTAACGATTCAGAGATAACTCTATCCTGAAAATCACCTAATATGAGTTCTTCAGAAATAATTTCCTTTCCATTACTGCTTTCAGTGGTGAACTGAAGGTGCTGAAATTCCTAAATGAGTTGTGAATTGAGTCTCCACGTGGAAAAATAAATTAGTGTGGCTTTGACCTAGGCACAGAGTCTGTATTCAACTTGTCTTGTCAGTATTTACTACTGTGCTATCACCACTAAATAACGACATGGCAAGGATTTTACTTTGCAGCAGGCAGTTAACACTGACATGAGGACAGAGCCTCTGGGCTCAGAACCAAATGCGTCCATCCTTGACATACTACTTGCAAGTTCTAGCTCTGATCACAATTGGCTACCAGGTAGTCAGCGAACCTTTAACCAGCCCAAAGGAACTACACCTGACTGTCCTTGTACCTAACACCAGTTTTTAATGGTCTTTCAGGATTGCTAAAGTTAATCCTTCAACCAGAGTCTGCCTTGCTTTACCACTTGGAGGGAGTAGAGTCTGCTAAGGAGTAAAGCTGGGAGTTTCTTACTTCTAATGCTTCTTGAGATCCCAGCACTCTGGCATAGAGTTCACAGATTTTCTTCTTCCTATAAGAAAGAGTCAAAAAATTGTTAAGTAAGAACTGATGGGTAAAAATAAATACAATGTGTTCTAGGGTCCTTGCCAATGATCCAGATTTATCACACAAAAATGAAATGGCTTTCTGTAACTATACAAAAGGGACAAATCAATGAGTTTATGTACTCAGATTAACTTTCTGTGCTTAATATGGTTATTTGATTAAAAAAGTCAATAAAATGTTTCTTCCTTTTCAAAATATTTTTGTCTTTTTTAATACCTGCTCTAATATATGAGATAAATAAGAAATAAAAGAGTGAATTAAATTTAATGTTAGTAATTGATTTTGTATCACTTTTCTGTAATTACAGGATTCTGAAAGGACTCCATTTATAAGTCAACAATATAGTATATCCTATTTTTGTGTTTAAAATCTACAAAATTATAAAGCTCATTTAATGTTTTAAGCATAAAATGTGCTATTTTTGCCAGGCGTGGTGGCTCACGTCTATAATGCCAGTACTCGGGAGACAGAGGCAGGGGGATTACAGAGTTCAAGGCTTGCCAGGGCTATATAGTGAGTTCAGGGCCAGTCTGAACTACAAAACAAGACCCTGTCTCAAACAAATAAAACAAAACAAAAAAAAAGTGCTGTTCTTGAAGAGTGTTATAGTCATTCCAGCCTCATAATCTGTCACTTGAACAGAATGGTTTGTGCACCAGGATATTCTGTGCTCCAAAGGGTATCTAGGGGTCCACACAATATGCTGAGTGATATTATCTCAAATACGGATTTTGACTACAATCATAATTCTTTAAACAAATGAAGAGTGTAAAATATGGCATATATTATATCTGACAAATCAGTAGCCATATTTAGCCAAACTCTTCTTGAAAGAAGACACATTTTAAAAAGGTCTAATTTGCTAAAGTTGCCCACTTAAGAAATCAATAATTCTATGCTGAGATTTGTTTAAATAGGTTCACACTGAACCAGTGAGGTACTTTTTATATTTACTTTAAAAATCTTAGTATAGTTTAAGCACACAAAAGTGACCAAGATACTTGTTGAAGGCTAACAAACAACTGGAAAAATATTTGCTAGAAAATAAGGCAAAAGGATTAATTCAACTCTTTAGGATAAGCATTACACATTAAAAACTAGCAAGATAAATTGACAAAAAAACAGTATGTAGTGGAGGGAGATCAAGCTTACTAGTAACAAAAGAAAAAGGTTTAAAAATACACAGTTTCATGCTGTCAATTACTTTAGAAAATATTCTTAAAATACAATCCCAATTCCCCTAGATACTGTGGGACAAAATGGAGACTTATAAATCTATTTAAATACACACCATTTATAAAACTCTCAGAACTTGTATTTCATGGGCAGAGAGGAGTAAGTTAGAAGGAAGAGACGGAATGATAAATGTTGCTTATTGCTATGCCCTTTTCCCATGGAAAGTTTTAAGGCAGAAACAAATGTCACTCCTGAGATGGCATTATACAACATAAGGTAGATATTTAAATTCCAGGTTAGTCAGGAAAATTTGGTTCTGCCTTAGTAAAACTTTTGAGAAGTTTAACCACTGTGTGAAATCATAACCAAATGTCTACCTCCAGACTGGTACTTATTTTATTAATAAGGAAAGAGAACAGGAAATCCAAAAGAAAATGTCTAGCTTAGTATGGTGTAGTATAAAAAGTATATGTTATCTGCTATTCTTGACTTTATTACAAGTTAGCTACTATAATTTGAATGTATATGTCCCTGCAAAATTCTTATGTTGGAACTTAACCTCCAAGGTGATAGTATTATAAAGTGGGACTTTTGAGGAAATGCTTAAAGAGGAGGCCTCTGCTAAGTTTGTTTTCTATAATTTTTCTCTATACATCTTAAAGGAAAACTGTACCTTTCAATCACAGTAAGAAAAATACAAATATTTAAAATTAAATTAATATATGCATATTGCCAAAAACATGGGCCAATGGGGCCCATAGCAAGATACAGAAAGACTGCTTTACTGGGGTTGAGAATATTTGTAAAGTACTGTGTTTTTACCAATGCTTGTCTACTGTTGTTATAATGTAATGACACAATATATAAAGTTAACCTTTTATAAATTTTTCAGGTATAGACTCTTTACCTTTCTTCCTTACTGAGCTTGGCAAGTCGATCAGCTTTCCGGGCAAGTATGAACCTGGAAAAAGAGGGGGCATTTGAATGATCAGATAATAGTTGCTTATCCTAAGACAGGGTGCTTCTTTTTCAAATGTTCTTACTGCAACTTAACCCTCCCCCTTTACTACATGCCATATTGTCTTCCACCTCCCTCTATGTCCAAAACTCTGCTAGACTATGAGCTCTTAAACAAAGCTCACCTCCTACACAGTAATTTACTTTTGAAGCTTAAATAGAAGAGGCATACATACAAAATAAAATGCTAGATGAATTAATGCTTCAGTAAATGATTATCCTGGCAATGAGTGTTACCTTCTGCCAAACACTTGATAAAAGCTGGGCAAATGCTGATACAAGTCCATAGTAGATGCCATGGTGGACCCCCAACCACCCATTTAGGACCAGTGTTTGGGTGCCTTTCACTCACAAGTGAACTTGTTCCCCAGCAATTATACTCAGCAACAGCAGAAATGTCAAGGGAAAAATTCCACATTTCCCTGGAGGCAACTGGCACCAAATGACTAGCTCTGGGATGGGATAAGGTCAATCCCTCCAGCTCAGTTCAGGACAACTCTGAAAGACTAGCCTAGCTCCAGAGCTTTCTACAGGATGGCTGAAGCCTCCAGTGGACAACATTAGAGTCCAACTCTCCTTTGCCCTGATGCTGATTCATTCCCCTCTTGTATAAGCAGTAATATACAGAGCATTTCCAAGTAAACCTGCTGTGGCTAAATCTCCATCTGTGAATCAATTTCTTGGGAAACTGATTTAACAAAAGTCCTCAAACAAAATAATTCAATAAACCTGTTATACTGTTTCCCTTTAATGAAACAGATCCTACTTATTATATTGATATTACCAATTGAATGCATATTTTAAATAATTGAATTGTGACATAAAATCATTGGACTATTACTAGAAAGCTTTCAAAAATCCAAATGGGGACTAGGTATGTAGGTCAGTGGTAGTGTTTATGCTTACCACAGGAATAAAAAGTTCAAATGCTCTAAGGACCATGAAGTTATTTTTCCATTTAAAACTGTTAAGGGGCTGGGGTTGTAGCACAGGTTAAAAAAAAAAGTGCTTGCTTCATATGCATGAGGCCCTAGATTCTATTGTAAGTGCAGAAAAGAAAGAAATATTTTTTATATTGTGTTTTTGTTGTTGTTGTTCTAGACTAAAAAGAAAAGTAGATTAGGGCTGAAACGATATCTCCTCCTCTCTCCACCCCCAAATTTAACTGTTCCTCAACTGTACTGGCTATTCCTTCAGGGTTGTGATTTGAGATCATTCTGGAAAGCAAAAATATGAAGTGTGTTAACCTAGAGAATTGTTATTTCAGAGGAAGTTGAAGTCTACTGAAGAAATTTGAACTACTGAACTTTATGGGATATATCCATAATTATCTTTAACACTTTAATAGCACTCATTATTAATGATTTTAGTTAAATTTCAGGCTTATCTAAGAATCACTAACTTTAGACTATAGTATTTAAAAGAAAATCAGCACTATCTGATGAAAGAGTAGATGATTTATCTAACAACCTTTTTTTTTTTTTTTGCTTTTGAGACAGGGTCTCGCTTTGTAGTTCAGGCTGGCCCTGAGCTCACTATGTAGCCCAGACAAGCCACCGCGAACTCAGCAATCCTCCTGTCTCTGCCTCCCAAGTGCTGGGATTACAGGCGTGAGCCACCACGTCTGGCATTGTGGTATGCGGTGTTGATTGTTGGTGGGCGTGTCTTCACGCCCAGCATTATATGTGGTTACCGGGGATCAAACTCAGGACCTTGCGCTTGCGAGGCAGGTGCTGGAACTACTGAGCTAACCCTCCGGCCCCTTTTTAATCAACTCATCTTGTATGGTTTTTACAGTTCCTTTCTAAAGGGACTATAAATTCCTTACCAACAGTAAGTTAATGTTGGCTGCTTCTGTCAAACTTCAGGTCATGAATGAAATAATCTCTTTGGTTCAACTATGAACAAATATGCTTCAACTTTATTTGGTGGTTTATTGTGGAAATTAAAAATGCTGGCTCTACACTAGGATCATTTCAGAGTTCTAAAGTGCAAGGTCTTTTCCAGTTTCTAAAAGGTGATAGTTATTAGATATAGTCCTGAGCAAATATCACCTTTGTCTTTGAGACTTTTATGGGCAAATACAAAGAGCAGGGTGGACGCTACATATCTTTAAGGTTTTCGTTATCAAGAACTAAGTGCAGGATGGAGGTAACTGTCTTGATAAAACAGGAGGGAAGGTGGTCAACAGATATGAAAGAGAAAGTACAATTTCTCCTCAACCTTCATAGATTCATAGTTGCAATAGACTTATGTAACATATGACAGTTTAGCAAAAGAAAAATAACCAAGTTTGTTATCATGTGCAGTACAGATCAGCTGGAAAATGTCTTGTGAAAAGTAACTCAGGGTAGTGGTGTATGAGTCTGGCTTATGTAGTATATCTAACATGGAAAATTTTAGAGCCAAAGGAGAGCAGTTTCAGGAATCCAAAGGTGGAGGACTATGGGAAGGTGAGTGTATGGGAAGACATTAATGCAATAAAGTCTGCTTACAGATTCCTGTGGCTCTGTCTCTGAGATGGAAACAGCTTGTTTCCAATAAAGGAAAATTTCCATCTTGTCTTCAGGTGGGGATGAAGGAAGGCTACAGAAACCTTTTACGGTAAATCTTTGACCTGTTCTCAGGCAAACAGAATATATAGAGCTTACATCTTAATTGTCTTCAACTCAATGATCCTTCATATCACAGGGAGATATATTCTAGTCTACAGGTACGAAATTTCAGTTAGGCTGGAGGAATAAGTTCTGGTGATCTGTTTACATAGTAGGATGACTATAGGTAATAAGCTATTGTATATTTCAAAATAGTTAAAAGAGAGGACTGTAAATGTTTGTATCATAAAGAAATAACTGCCTGAGGTGGTAAATATGCTAATTAGCCTGATAATTTCACAATGCAGACATGTACTGAAACACCACATTGTACTCCATAAATATATATACTAGTCTCTAAAAGTCACTTTATTGCTTCTGAAGTTGTGTTCTTTTTTAGGTGTGGTAAGGTACAGCTTATTTGTATAATTTTTATGAAGGGCCAAAGGTAGGCAACTGGGAGTGGTAGTCCACCTTAATATTTCCTCTGTGGAGCGCCTATTTCTTTCTCAGGAGGAGAGAGTTCTTCCCCTCTCCTTTCCTCCTCTCTTCTGGGCATAGAATCATGCCCTACACTATCCATTCACTTCTGAGAATAAGGGAAGTACTTCTGATGAAGGATAACTGAGACATAATCAACCAGAAAAAGTGCCATACAATTCACTTGAGGTCTGGCTTGACTGAACTATGCCTTTTAATTGGTCAGCCATCTTATATCTCAGGGTAACAGCTAACATTGCTGTGTAGCAGGAGTACAGAATGGAGAAAAAGACAAAGCCAAGAGGTCCTGAATTCAGAAGGTTTTATGAATAGAGCAGTTTCTTCCCAAATGATTTGAAGATTCTACCTCTAGGCAAGGCTGATTACCATACTACCTCTCTAAGACACTTTTTACACTTTATTCTCAATATGTAAGTTTTATATGACAAAGGAATATATGGATACCAGTTCGAAATTTTTGTAGTTTCCCAGTGTTTTTGCACTACACACAAACCATTACTTAACAAAAATATTTTAATACACAGAAACATAAGATAGTTTTGTAGGGTTAGTTATCATTTCTTTAACTTACTTCCAAAGTATTATACTTTGTCAGCATCTATACCAACACAATTTGGAAAATGCAGAACAGGGAGCTCTAACTTACCCCATGATGGCGGGCACTGATCCATCCGGTTTGGTGTCATCCAGGGTTATTGAAATTGGTGCTTCTTCATCCTCAATGATCATGCAGCCACAGTAATCTTAACCAGGAGAAAACCAATAAGTGATTGAGACCTCATTAAAGAAGCTCTCATATAAAACACAAGAGAAGGCACATATTACCTAATTGGTATTTGTTTCAAATCTAGAAGCCATTTCTTGTTATATACCCACACTGACTATATGGGGATGTTTATTTTCTCCATACAAAAACCCATTTCCATCACCTTTACATAAAGTGGTTATGACTAATACAAGGGAAAAATAGTAAGATGGACCTGGATACTGGAATTCATGGGAGAAAAAAAGGTAATATATTGGAAAGAATCACCTTTATCTACCCAAGAAGTTGTGAGAAGGAATCCTGTATGAGAAGGAAGTTTATCAACAATAGGTACTATATCTGGCAAGCCTGCTAACTCCTAGACCCTTCTCATTAAATACTCAAAACACCCTGACAGGTATTATTATTACCATTTTATTCTTACAGATTGATGCTAGTAAGCAAGTGAAGCCCGAAGACATCTGACTTCAAGTACAGCTCTTTACACTGGGCTCCTTGACTCACTCTGCCCATGAAGAGCAAGAAAACACTAAGAACCAGAGCAACGGTGGCATCACAAGTGCTGTTCTCAGTGGGCCCTTCTTCCTTTCCCGCCTCCAAAACTATTCTGAGGGTCATTTTGTGTTGCCAAGTGCTATGAAGAAATTAACTATTTCTTATCCTTTCTCTACCAATTAGAAAACAGTTTAAATGTGAATAAGAGCAGTACCTTTTTTCTTCCAGAAGGCTTCTCTATAATACATCATGCACTTAATGACAGATCCCATTGGAAGGCGCTGGATTAACTGGGCTCTCTCTGGTGGAAGTTCTGGTTTGAAATGAATCTTAGCAGTTAAAGTTGGAGGGATGGCGCTGATTACATATCGGCACTGAAACACATGTATGCAAAACATTACCTCAAACCTCAGGGGCTGCAGTCTTTGAATAGAGTATAAAATACCATCTTTATCTTTTGAAATGACATTGAGCAGTAAAACACAAAACATGAGGCAACTGTGGGGCACCCAAGTCAATCTTGGTAGGTCAACTGAGGCTAGTAATTTGGGAGACTGAGGAAGAAACAGATCCACATTAATTATACCACTACTTGGATTACACTAGGTTAGAAGTTGCAGAAGACACACAGCCTATTTACCGTAAGTTCCTTTGACTAAAATGAATTACCTCATAGCGTTCATGATTCAGCGTCTCTATAATGATGGTATCACCTGATTGGTCAACATAGGTGACAGGACAGTTCAGCTTCACTCGGTCACCTAGGAGGTCCTTCATCCTTTCACTCACTTGACCGGAACCACCTTTAAACTTCCGTTCCTATAAGAAGAGGTAGGGAGGAAAGGAAATATTAGAAAGTCCTCACAATTGATTAGGAAATCTCCAGAGAGTCACAGCCAGTCTTCTACCTTCTACATACTTACAGGAACTATTAGAAGAACTCATGACTATACATGTAGAGTCTGTCAAAGCACCTCAGTTATCCTCTGCAAACCCCCAGCAAAAGAAAAGCTATTATTATACTAATTCATAAAATCATAGACCAGAAAAAGTGTTTGAAAAAGTGTTTCTCTAGGCCAACATTGTCCTGACCACATGGAAACAAAGTTTGTGGGCTTCAAATACACAAGAATATGTTACATAAAAGGAGCTTTCGGATGAGGGCACCAGTAATTCTCCCTGGGGATATAGTTTCTAATTACCTTTGGCTTCTTGTAGTCCCAGATAGGCTAGGATTATCTGGGTAGGTAAGGATGTAAGAGGTGCTATGTTATAGATGCACCTCTAAGAACAGGCTGAGGGTGCTCTTAGAGCCAGATATGACTACCATTCAGTCATTGTCAGGTGAGGTTCTTGGGGTCCAAATCTCAGATCTTGAGCAAATTTTGATAAAACTGGAAGTTTTGCAGTAGAGGGAGAGAGGTTAAGGCTAAGTGCATGTTTGTTCCTTTAGACATTATTGAATAGTTCTCTTGAGAAGGCTGTAAGGCGAGGAGCACTCTGACCACAGATATCTGCTGTCCTCAACATGGAAATGCATCCAGAAGGCAAATCCTTAATATAATGCATTTGGTAAAAACTAAGAGAATATTTTTAGCTTGTTGTAGAAAATTCCTTGAATGATTAGAAATACATTTTATTTTATTCATTCATTCATTTAGAGACAGAGTCTTGCTTTGTAGTTCAGGCTGGCCCTGAGCTCACTATGTACCCCACACAAGCCTCAAACTCAGCAATCCTTCTGCTTCTGTCTCCTGAGTGTTGGGATTACAGGCATGAGCCACCATGCCTGGTATTATTATATGTGGTTTCTGGGGATCGAACTCAGGCCCTTGCACTTGCTAGGCAGGCACTGAGCTAAATCTTCAGCCCTAGAAATGCATTTTAATACAGTGAGTCAGAGCCCAACACTGATAATTAGATAACTCCATCATGAATAGCCATGTAATTTTTATATTTTTGTAACCGGCTGCTGTTTTAATGAAACCACCAAAATTCTTTATAAAAATATTTCCAGTGGTTCAGATATAAATTCATGATTTATCTCTCCTAAAAAAATTGATGGCATTTAATTTATAATATGACCAAGAGTTGCTTTGGATTTTAGTGCAGTCAAAAAACATGAACTATTTCCATCTTTTTTGTTTTGTTTTGTTTTTTGAGACAGGGTCTCACTTTTGTAGTTCAGGCTGGCTCTGAGCTCACTATGTAGCCCAGGCAAGCCTTGAACTCAGCAATCCTCCTGTCTCTGCCTCCCGAGTGCTGGGAATACAGACGTGAGCCACCACGCCCAGTGAACTATTTCCATCTTGTTCACTATCTACCTTTCCATGTTTAATACTTATTGAATTAAACTAATAAAAGATAAACTTAAATTCTTTATAAAGACATTATGATAGAGGCCGGAGGGTTAGCTCAGTGGTTCTGGTGCCTGCCTCACAAGCGCAAGGTCCTGAGTTTGATCCCCAGCAACCATATACAATGCTGGGCGTGGAGTCTCACGCCCACCAGCAATCAATATCACATACCACAGTGCTGGGCATGGTGGCCCACGTCTGTCATCCCAGCACTCTGGAGGCAGAGACAGGAGGATTGCTGAGTTCCAGGCTTGCCTGGGCTACATAGTGAGCTCAGAGCCAGCCTGAACTACAAAGCGAGACCCTGCCTCAAAACAAACAAACAAATAAAAAACAAAAACTGAAAAAAAAAAGACATGATAGTAGCTTGAAATTGCTATCAGAATTGTACTTTGCAAAAGGTCATGCAGGGATTACTGGGAAGTACACTGCATTCTCTGAGTGTAGCTCACAAGTAACAAGCATGAGTCAAGATTTCTCAGAAAGTAAAACATAGGTTTGTAAAGGGTTAATGTGAGATTTCTCTAAGTGAAGACACAAAAAATGCAACTATCAGGTTGGTAACCACATACAACAATACTGGGCATGGTGACTCATGCCCACCCACAATTAATACCACATATCACAATGCTGGGTGTGGTGGCTCACACCTATAATCCCAGCATTTTGGAGGCAGAGGCAGGAAATCCTGAGTTCGAGGTTTGCCTGGGCTACATAGTAAGCTCAGGGCCAGCCTGAACTACAAAGCGAGACTGTCTCCAAAAAAAAATGCAACTGTCTCACATTTGTCAAAACTAAGGGTCCAATGAGCAATTACTATTGGTGTCAAGAGAACAACTTAAGGACTTCTCGAGATCTACAGAGAGGCAATGAAGGAACACTATACCTTGTATAATGTACCTGGCATTTTAGGATTCAGAGAACAGAATGTAAGTCAGAAGTAAACTGCTATTAACTAAACCTCATCCCATTCAGACATAACATTCCTAGAAAACACACTTATTCTTTCCTGATATGGAACAGCATTGAAATAAAGAATCTCAGAGCCTGAGGAATCAGGGAACTAAGATTCTGGGTTTGCCATCAGTTTATCAGAGGCCATCCAATGAATCCAATGAGTTCACTCATTTGTAACAGAAGTGTTACGGAAGCCAGGCAAATGCATGTGTGCAATAAAAATTTAGAATTCAAACTGTAGAATTTACTATGAAGTGACCATAAATTATTTATGTGAATCAGAACAGACATTTTCATTCCATAACAGTTAACATATAGAATAACGTAAAAGAAATAGGTGGGACAAAAGCCTATGTCTACAAGAGATAACTTTAAAGATACTTGTATAAGTACCAGAATTTTTTCTGAAATTCATTTGTTTTAATAATTTAGCTTCTCCTCTATAAACAGGTCAATTTTTTTCTTCCACTTAAAGACAGGAACTTAATTCCCAACACCTATTTAATTCAAAATAAAACAATCTTTAGCTGTGAACTTCTTTTCAGCAAAGAAACAAGAAATGAGAAATTTTTTCATACATTTTTTTAGTTCACTTTATACTGCTAATTATTCATGGTTGAGAATGCCAAAGCAATTATTAAGACAATGCTCTAGGTAAGACCAAAATCACAAATAAAGTTGCAGTTTCAAAACAGGTATGCCATACCTGGCCTCCATTGGTGACTGAGAATATCCGAGTGGTGCCACCGCACTGCTTCACATACCACAGGAACCACAGAGCAGAGACCTCATGGGGCTCAGAGGTCACATTGATATTCACAAACAGAGTAGCAAATTGCTTAGCAGTCCTGTTCATAGCACAAGGAGGGACAATCCATACGGGAGTCAGAGGAATGCTTGTTTTTTAAAACAATGTAGTATATTTATAGCGTATGTCTATTTCTTTGGGGGGGAAATACCCTCATAGGGTCTATTATTTATTTATTTATTTATTTATTTTTTGAGACAGGGTCTCGCTTTGTAGTTCAGGCTGGCCCTGAGCTCACTATGTAGCCCAGGCAAGCCTTGAACTCAGCAATCCTCCTGTCTCTGCCTCCCGAATGCTGGGATGACAGGCATGAGCCACCATGCCTGGCTCATGGGCTCTATTTCTAAAGGAATGTATTTTTTTTTTTTTTTTTGCTTTTTGAGACAG
>PVIC010014389.1:0-10961 GCA_004025085.1 Thryonomys swinderianus | reverse complement strand
GAGTCTCCATGCCCAGCATTATACGTGGTCACCGGGGATCGAACTCAGGATCTTGAGCTTGCGAGGCAGGCGCCAGAACCACTGAGCTAACCCTCCGGCCCTAAAGGAATGTATTTTTTAACTCTTGAGAAAAATAAAGTTTTCCCTTGCTATTCAAAATGTACAGTTACCTCCAAATATACTGATCATGGTTCTGACTAAAGGTCAGTGTGCTTGCCAGAGATACTTTTCAACTGTTTTAACAAATGAATCTGTTTTCTATTTCCTCTTCATCTCACTGGTCTTGACTCTGGTCTACACTCCTACTGTTCCTCAACTGGACCATGTACTTACTACCTGGTCATTCTGTATCTCTCTTGTACTTTTTCCATAATGAGGTCTTTTAAAGGGAGATAAAGCTTATGTACATAAGGGGCGAGGGGTTGTGGGATGGACAGGGGAATGGGAAAAATAAAAATTTATGCATGTCATGTACTGGTACAAATTCTCAATATCAACTGTGATCATGATGTGTTTAAAATGTACCAAGAAAGCCAGTTAAAAACTAAAGGTGCAGAGCGCCGGAGGGTTAGCTCAGTGGTTCTGGTGCCTGCCTCACAAGCGCAAGGTCCTGAGTTCAATCCCTGGTAACCACATACAATGCTGGGCATGGAGACTCACGCCCACCAACAATCAATACCACATACCACAGGGCCTGCATGGTGGCTCACGCCTGTAATCCCAGCACTCGGGAGGCAGAGACAGGCAGATTGCTGAGTTCGAGGCTTGCCTGGACTACATAGTGAGCTCAGAGCCAGCCTGAACTACAAAGTGAGACCCTGTCTCAAAAAGGAAAAAAAAGAAAAAAGAAACTAAAGGTACAGGGCCGGAGATTTAGCTCAGTGGTGCCGGTGCCTGCCTCGCAAGAGCAAGGTCCTGAGTTCAATGCCCGGTAAGCACATACAACAATGCTGGGCATGGTGACTGACGCCCACCAGCAATCAATACCACATACCACAGTGCTGGGTGTGGTGGCTCATGGCTGTCATCCCACCACTTGGGAGGCAGAGACAGGAGGATTGCTGAGTTCCAGGCTTGCCTGGCCTACATAGTGAGCTCAGGGCCAGCCTGAACTACAAAGCGAAACCCTGTCTCAAAAAAAAAAAAAAAAAAAAAAAAAGGTGCAAAATTCAAAGAAATCTTCCACTTAAAACCCTTTAGTAGGCTAAAATGGAGAAAGGTCAAAATCTTGAGTCATAGCCAATACATACTATGTCACAGACTATTTTTCCATCACTTGAACTACCTGCCTTAAACTACCTGTGCTTGTCATCTCTGTAGTCCAGGCACATACTGACCATTCAGTGACTAAAATCTGCCAATCTCATTCCCATTTCAGAGCCTTCAAAAAAAGCTGTTTCTTGTTTTCTCTGCCTGGAAGATAACATTCACTCAGGTCATTCACTTTTCTCTCTCCCCTTCCATCCTGTGGGTCACTCCTGGAAACAACCCCATCTTACCATCTCCTGTCCTAGAATGATTCCTAGAAAACACCATCCCTACTTTTCCTGTCTCTGCCAATCTTGTGAGTCACTCTTGGAAGATACTATCTACCCTTTCTTTCTCTCCTATACTGTTCAGTGGATCACCCCTGAAAGATATTGCCCCTCTCATCACAATCTATCTTTTTCTCCATGCTTCTTGGGTCACTCCTGAACTATATCATCTGCAGACCCCATGTTTCCCCCTAGGTATAGCTGTACATTCCTGGAACATAGTATCTTCATTCCCCAACATCCACTTTCCCATCACTCCACTGTTCCTGTGGGTTTTCCTGAAAGACACACAATTTTTCCTTTCCTTCTAGCCTCTTTGTGTCATTTCTGGAAAATATTAACCTTTTACAAATTCTACTTTTCCTGTCCCATTGGGTCATTCTGTCTCTTCCTGATATTGTGGTTCATCCCTGCAAGACACCATCTTGTTCATATCTACCCTAACCTGAGTTCCTAAAGTCCCTGCCCATCCATCTCAAAAGATCCTATTCCCTTTCCCCTATGATTCATTCCCTCTGTCTTCGCTGCAGCCCTTGTGGCTCATTTCTGAAAGATGTCACCCCACCTCTTACAATTTCCCTATGTCTTGTCTCCTCTCCTCAACTCAGAGGATCATTCCTGGAAGACAGGGTTGTCCTAACATCATCTACTCTCATCATGCACCTGTGATCATTCCTGGAATATATCATTCACCTAACAATCAAACTTTTTGTCTTTTCTCTAGCCTCTAAAGACATGCTTGAAAGATACTATCATTCATCTTCTAGCCTTCATCTCCCCTCTGCCTCTGTATTTCATTCTTGGGAATACAATCCTGCCATTCCATTCACTCATTCTCATTTTTGGAAAATAGTAACCCACAATCAATATCTACCCTACCTATTTTCCAGACCCCACTCAATGGATAATTCCTGACAGACAGCCTCCCTTCAACACAATCCCTCCTTCCTGCTTTCATCTGCTCTGTGGGTCGTTCCTAGAAGATTTCATCCCCCTATACTGTCTAACTTTCCTGTATCCCCTCAGCCATTTTGGGTCACCCTTTGAATATACATCCCCACCTCATTTACCTTTTTTTGCAGATTTGAAAGCCTTCATTCAGGCACCGAGGACCCATGTCCACGGCAGAGTCTTTATAATGATGCTGTCTTACCTAATATCAAATTACCCTTCTATTTCTCCTGCTTTTTGAGTAATTCCTGGAAGAAATCATCCTCCCAAATCATCTATGATTCCATCTTCCTCCACCCTTGTGCTCAGTAATAGTAGATGCATTAAGTTCTTAGTTAGTTTAAAGACTATATCAAAGAATTTTTTACCCTCAGACTGGGTAAGGCTTCCCTTGTTGCAGACACCCTCTTAACATTATATATTTATGCATGCAATGTTAGTCTTGTTTGCTAGATAAATATAAACTCTAGGGGGGGTAGAAACTTATCCTAGCAAGTTGACGATTCCTCAGTCAGTGCCTGGTCTAGTTCCTTCACATAATAAAAAGGCCCAAAATAAATATACACTAGTAGGTACATACGTATGATATGTATTAATAAATATAAAAATAAATGCAAAATATATACAGTTCTGTGCTGCATAATGACATGTTGGTCCACGATCTATCACATATAAAATAGTGGTTCCATAAGATTAATATGGTCTAATGATATTGTAGTCATACTAGTCTAAATACACTCTAGCTTGCTCAGATAACCATGAAATCATTTAACATTGAGTTTCTCAGAAGGTATTCCTGTCAAGTCATTAAGCATGATTATACTAGTAAACTAGAAATTACTAATCTAATAACAGATTCTAATTGAAACCATTACATAACTTATATTTTTCAGAAATATAGACTAGTTTCTCTCCCATTTCCTAGTCTCCTATATCTGTAGGGAATTACTTTTTAAATGTCTTTGCAAACTACTATTGTAGGTAATCTTTATATAAAAACATAATTATTGGTTTTATTATAGATCATATGACCCTTTCATCAAAAGAAGTTTTACTTTAGGTACCTACTTAGATTTTTTATTCTTTTTCTGTTCAAGCCTGCTCTGAAGTATCTAATGTGCCCTCAAAGTTGCTACTGATTGAAATATGATAAAAATTTCTCTTAACATTATTCCTATAGGTTATTAAGAAAAGCACTACATCTCCAGACAGGATAGAAAGGATCAGAAGGAATGAATTAAGTAAACTTTTTTTTTTTTGAGACAGAGTCTCGCTTTGTAGTTCAGGCTGGCCCTGAGCTCACTATGTAGCCCAGGCAAGCCTCAAACTCAGCAATCCTCCTGCCTCTGCCTCCCGAGTGCTGGGATTACAGGCGTGAGCCATCACACCCAGCAATTTTTTTTTTTTTTGAGACAGGGTTTCGCTTTGTAGTTCAGGCTGGCTCTGAGCTCACTATATAGCTTAGGCAAGCTTCGAAGTCAGCAATCCTCCTGTCTCTGCCTCCGAGTGCTGGGATTACAGGTGTGAGCCACCACGCCCGGCACTGTGGTATGCGGTATTGATTGTTGGTGGGCGTTGAGTCTCCACACCCAGCATTGTATGTGGTTACTGGGATCGAACTCAGAACCTTGCGCTTGCGAGGCAGGCACTGGAACCACTGAGCTAACCCTCCGGCCCCCCGATATAAGTCAATTTTAAGTTGAGCATGCTAGGACAAACATGTAATCCAACACTCTGGGAGACTGAGTATCACATATTCAACCCCAGCCTGAGCAATTCTGCTAAACCATCTTAAAAAAGGGACTGAGGTTGTAGCTGAAAGGCTCTTGTTTTAAAAACAGAGAGATAAAGAAGCAAAAATAAATTTTAAATGATCAAGCATACTTGGTCCAGCAGATTTTATCGAAGAGATCTTTCATGGTCATCTTGTCCCACTCCTGGGCATGTGGGGCCTCCCAGGGTGCATCAGCTGGAATCTGCAAGGGAAGGGGGCCCCACCTCAGTTTCAATGACAATTTCCACCACCAATCTCCAGAGAGGACTTTATGAGAACTTCTGAAAACTAGTTGCTTAGTCGTTGCTAAAATATGTGATTAGTTTAGAATTCTATGTAGTGGTAGGGTAGCTCTTTGGATTCCATGCTTTAACACTATTGCCAAAGGAAGAATCATAATTATATATAAAAGCAGTACACATTTATGTGCAATTAGGAGTAGAAAGATAATAATTATTATCAATATTATCATCACTACTATTATTGAAAGCTAATAATCACTTAAGGTTCCAGATTCAAGTTTAAGAGAGTGATATTACAGGATGCAGTGGTTCCTTAATCCATGAACTTAAATTTATTCTTTGACTTTATTTTTGGTACTAGGGATTGAACTCAGGACCTTGCATTTGCCAGGTAGACAGAGCACTACTATATCCCTGGCCCATATTCTACAATTTTGGAAAAGATGGCCATGTTTGTGTTTGTGTGAGAAAGATGGCCATTATCATGTTTGTCACCTGATGTAGTTTGCAAACAAAAACAAAATTTGCCAAAATGCTTCCGTTTGCAAGTCAAATTGTCTGCAAACAATAGCATGTGTGAACCAAGATACCACTGTATGAGAACCAAGATACCACTGTGAAAAACTTAGGAGCAGCAAATCCTTCCATCTTTACTACTTGACATTACAGATAGATAAGACAACTGTAAATAGGCATACCGTGGTACCTCCAAACTTAATTCTTTCCATGATTTTGGTTGCAGACCAAATCGGATGAGAAATGAATAAAATTCAATGATGAGGTTCAATATTGACCTTATGGGGATAGTTCTCATCTAATTCGGTTTGCAACCAGAATCATGGAAAGAATTAACTTTGTGAACTTAGGTACTGGTATTTGACAAAAATGTATCATAAATTCTCAATGGCAGACAATTGAAAGCAAGACCAGTATGATCATCAGCAAGGATAGGTTTGAACACTCATTCTCTTGTTGTGAGGACTGGGGTATATTATATGACTACTTGGTAGTCATTTTCTCCATTCGACAGTGGAAATTCTACCAGGTGTGCAGAATTGTTGAGTGAACTGGAAATGATGCATATCAGTGTTCAGAGCTATGTTCCCTGCACACACAGAAAGACAATAAGTATTTGCTACTGTTATTTCTTTCTTCTTTTTTTGAGACAGGGTCTCACTTTGTAGCTCAGGTTGGCCCTGAGCTCACTATGTAGGCCAGGCAAGCCTCAAACTCAGCAATCCTCCTGTCTCTACCTCCTGAGTGCTGGGATTACAGGGGTGAGCCACCACCTGTGGTATTGTGGTATGTGGTACTGACTATCGTTGGGCATTGAGTCACCATGTCCAGTATTGTTGCATGTGGTTACCAGGGATTGAACCAGGAACCTTGCACTTGCTAAATCTCTGGCCCCACTGTTATTTCTGTAATAGGCTATGTGCAAAGAGAACACACATTTACCTCCTTTCCCATTTTATTAATTGTCCTCCACAGATTGTTGTAATCCAAATATGCCAAAGGATTCCATACAGGAGGAAATGCTCCCCGAAATGGATAAGTCTTTCCCTGAAACATACAGCAAAGGGAACCAATTATAAAGGGTAATACCTAAAGTTAGGATAGCATTCTAAACACACAAGAACCAACCAACTGAAGACAGTCATTTTCAAAGTAACAGGATTCTACTCCTCTATCAGAAGTTATTTCCTCTGGTGGAAAGCACCTAACATTGTACCTACATAGACCTAATTTTAATAAGATGTGTATATTTTCCCCACTTCTGTGTTAGCTATTTTTTTTTTTTTTTTTGCTTTTTGGAGACAGGGTCTTGCTTTGTAGTTCAGGCTGGCCCTGAGCTCACTATGGTGCCCAGGCAAGCCGCCGCGAACTCAGCAATCCTCCCGTCTCTGCCTCCCGAGTGCTGGGATTATAGGCGTGAGCCACCACGTCCGGCATTGTGGTATGCAGTGTTGATTGTTGGTGGGCGTGTCTCCACACCCAGCATTATATGTGGTTACCGGGGATCGAACTCAGGTCCTTGCGCTTGTGAGGCAGGCGCCGGAACCACTGAGCTAACCCTCCGGCCCCTAGCTATTTCTAATTTAAAAGAAACCACACCTTTTAATTAACTTCTACTTATTTTAAAAATAAATCAGAGAGGTATATAAATTGTACCAATAAAGAATTCAGTTAAAAAAATAAATCAGAGATTCTCCAAGATTCAGAATCCAGACACAGGAAGACAAGTTGGAAAAGAAAAAAAGATACAAATCTCCAGGAAGCAGGAGGGATCTGACAAGAAAACTGAAAGGTACAGAGAAACTGAAAACACAGAAGACAGTATGGAGAATGAAAAAGACCTTTGGCACTTTCTCCCCACCTCCCAGCTTGTGGAAACTGAACCTACAGAGACAGTGATTTCTGGGAACCTTAGGAGGCCTCAGGAAGAAATGCAATAGCAGAGTAAACCATACTGGTTGTTGTGGTGATCTGCAGGGGGCATGTAGGACTCTACTCTCATGGAGTTCTTTTATAGGCAACAGCTGGTGAGTGACTCTAGGAGAAGAATCTGCAACATCCTTGGATAAAGTGCTTGGCCAGATGTCATCCTGGGGAAGAGTTAATTGTTTGAACCACAGTCCAGAGTAAGAATTGGTTTTGGGAAAACTGGCTATACACATGCCAAAGATTGAACTTAGACCTGTATCTGATCATGCACTAAGCTAAAATCAATATAAATGGATCAAAAATCCAAATATTAAAGCAGAAACATTTAATCTGCTGGAAAACAAAATAGGTGAAATTCTTGAAGACATAGGTATAGGTAAAGATTTTCTGAACAAAACTCTGGTTATATAAGAAATAATAACAAGAATCAGCAAATGGGGTAATACCAAATTAAAAAATTCTATATAGCAAAGGGAACCACTAACACAGTGAGGAGACAACTTAGAGAAGAGGAAAACATTTTTGTTAACTATTCATCAGAGGACTAATATCTAGAATAATATAAAGAATTAAAAGATTAAATCCCTCAAATTTAAAAGTCAAATAAAAAACAGCCATCTGAAATACAGGCAGTTCTTAGGTGAAGAACAAAAGGCTATAAATACATGAAAAAATGTTCAACATCATTGGCCATTTTAGAAATGCAAACTGAAAGAACACTAAGATCTCACTCAAGACAATGGCTATTTTCATGAAATCAAACAGTGGTTCTGGCGTCTGCTTGGCAAGTGCAAGGTCCCAGGTTTGATCCTGGTACCACATACCACAATGCCAGGTGTGGTGGCTCACACCTATAATCCCAACACTCTGGCGGCAGAGGAAGGAGGATTGCCAAGCGTTCGAGGTTATCCTGGGCTACACAGTGAGTTCAAGGCCAGCCTGAACTACAAAGTGAAACCTGTCTCAAAAAACTAAACAACTAAAAAAAAAAAAATTCAACTAGTAACCAATACTGGAGAGGTTGCTGGGAGAAAAGAACTTTTCTTCATTGCTGATGGGAGTATAAACTGGTACAACCACAATGGAAGTAAGTAGGGAGATTTCTCAAAAAACTAAAAATAGAAATTCTATTTGACTCAGCTATTCCCTTTTAGGTATCTTCCCAAAAGATTTAAAGGCATCATCCAACAGTTATACAGGCATACTCGTGCTTACAGTGGCACAATTTGCAATAGCTAAATCTTGGAAGCAGCCTAAATTTCCATCAGCACAAGAACAGACAATGAAACTTTGTCATAAAGAAGGATAAACGAGTAATTTATAGGAAAAAGGATGTACCTTAAGATCATAATGTTAAGCGAAGTAAACCAGACACAGACTTAAATATTGAATGGTTTCTCTTATATTAGAACCCTGATATATAAATAAAGTGCAAAATAAAAGGTAATAGGAAATAGCAAGACAGATCTTTGGCATATGGAAAGGGAATTAAGAGATGGAGGGAGGGAAAGGAAATGAGATTTTAAGAGGGGGGGTTGTGAAATCCTACATACATGTACCAAGTCTCTATGAGGAATGTGATCACTATGCACTACCAATAAATATATGAATATATGAATGAAGGGGGTCTAAGAGCCCAAGAGAGATGTAGAGAGTGGGAGGAAAGGGGGTTAAAAAGAGAAGTTAAGAAATGTTATACAGATGTAACAACTCCCTAAAATGAATGTAATAAAATGTACTATGTGTACATACATTAAAGAAATAAATAAGTAAAGGTAACTCATCCTAGTATCTGATGCTGGGGTCACAATATTCCCAGCTCCTCATAAGTACAGGATAAAGACATGGAAGATTGTCTTCGGATCCCATATAAAACAGGAACCGTAAAGTGGAGCAACCTAGATCATCACTTTAAGGTGTCTATAGGCGAAATAAAAACTGGCTAGACCACAGACTACAGCTGATATCAGGAATATTAGCAATATGGAATAATGGCATTTTTGGCTTGTCTGGCATTCTGTCTTTCCCAGCCTGGCTTTCTTTTCAGGAAATTGCCTCTACTCCTGTGTATACAACTATGTAGGAAGAATGAACCCTACAAGCTGCCATTACAAGTGATGGGTTGGATTCCTCCCTTCTTTCTCTTTTTTCCTGATAGAGCCCAGCTGTAAGCCAGCAGGTACTCTGACTTTGGTAAATCACATATTCTGCCTCTGGAGACCATCACTCAAGTACAGAAGCAAGTGCAATGTGGGTTTCTTTCATCATGCTGGGGAGATGCTTCCTGCTACAAAGACCATAGTTACTGTTCCTACCCCTAACTTAACACAGCACAGCTCTCTGTTCATTCTGAAGCATTGTTCTTTGACCTCATATTAATTCTGTGAGCTCTCTTATTTCCTTTTAGTAAATTCTCTCTGTTAACCTAAGTTGGTTCCTATGGCTTGGTACCAAGATTTCTAAGTCATTAGAGATAATTCATTATTAGCAACAATTTACTTCATTTCTTCATGTGCCCACATATTGTGCTACGGAAAAGCAAGGGTGAGTGGAAAGTGAATCCTGAGGAAAAAAACCAGGACTAAGTAGTTTCTAAGGTCTTATTTGCAAATTTAATTCCATTTATAATCAGCCCTCTATATCTTCATATTCTGAATCTATAGATCAATTTAATTGAAAACAAAAAATATTTTTAAAAATAGCATCTGTACTGAACATGTACAGACTGATTTTTTCTTTGCTGTTACTATTTCCTAAACAGTATGGTTGAACACCTATTTGTATAACATTTATATAGTCCTAGATATTATAAACGATCTACAGATTAAAGTACACAGGAGGATGTGCATAGTTTATATGTAAATACTATGCTTCTTAAAAAAAACTTTATGCATCATGGATCTTGGTTTCTACAGGGGCTCACAGATAGGGGGTTCTGCAGATACTGAAAAACTATTATACTTTAAAAATAAATGTCTTCTGAGTATTCATAAGATCAGAATATTTTCTAATAATACAATTTTGCATAAGAATTTGGTTTTTAATTGAATAAATATTTTATGAAGTCTTACTGCATGCATTACACAAAATTAAAACTTGCTAGATTATTCAAAAAAGAATGAAGAAAAATTTAACCACCAAGGCAGGTACACAACACACAGCAACATGTGGATGTGCCCCTCCAACCTCACAGCTGAAGAAGAATATGTCACATTTCTTAGGTGACAAAGATGTGGATTTCCTTTCCACACAACAAATTCAAATAGACTTGGTAGACTATGTGATCTTATTTCTTAACTGAAAATGCTATGTTGAAATGCTGCAATACAACTTTTTCACTCCAAATCCTTTATCATTATCGTCACCATCATCACTAACATTATTGTGATCTTTCTCCATGCCTAGCACTGGCTGAAGCTCTTTATATGTTCTATCTCATGTAGTGCTCCCTCCAACCTGTGAAGGCAAGCACTATTAATGTTTTCATTTTATAAATGAGGAAGCTAAGTCCAGTGACAGCATCTAGTAAACAGTAGATGGGAAATTTCCTGCTCACAAAGTCTTTGCTAATAAAACATTTTCTTGCCTTCTATATGGTCGATGAACTATAGAGATAGGTTTGTTCTAAAGATATCTGAAAATTTCCCACTAAAAGAAAGAGAACTCTGGCCGGGCATGGTGGCTCACGCCTGTAATCCCAGCACTCGGGAGGCAGAGGCAGGAGGATTGCTGAGTTCAAGGCTTGCCTCGGCTACATAGTGAGCTCAGGGCCAGCCTGAACTACAAAGCGAGACCCTGTCTCAAAAAAAAAAAAAAAGGGAAAAAATCTTTACTAGCTGTGTATCAGACAAAGGGCTATTATCGACAATATATAAAGAACTCAAACAGATCAGCCTCCCCAAGTTTAAAGACCCAATTCAAAAATGGGCAACTGAAATGAACAGACACTTCTCAGAGGCAGAAATCAAAGCAGCCAAGAAACATATGAAGAAATGCTCAACATCTCTGGTCATT